>PVKU01012348.1:18759-36078 GCA_004027475.1 Anoura caudifer | reverse complement strand
ACCCCCTCCCCCACAGGTATGAGTTGGGGGAAGGGACAAATGGAGCAGGGCCATTGAGTTGTTTTGCATAGCAATGGTTTTGCAGATAACCTCCAGAATGGTCATTTAACATATCTATAACCTTTAACTGGTTTCATAGATATGTTAAACAGCTGTGGCCATGCCCTGAGCCAGGGGGGATGGAAAGGACTTCCCCAAGGACGTGACTGGGGGAGGAACCCTAAGTTAAAGTGCCTGCGTGGGAGCTTGGAGAAGATTGGCTCCAGAAAATGAGGACACGCCTGCCCAAACTCATGATGGCATCCCAATAACCTTGGAAATATATGGGAATACTGGCAGGTGTAACCGATTGTAGGAGGAGTCAGAAATAGGGCTGCAGAGGAGGTTTGGCGCCAGTATTTAAAACAGAGACATGGCAGCCATTGGAGAGAATCCACGTGCTTTCCCAAGAGTTAGGACCCTCACAACCCTGTGAGGGAAAATCACCATGTGGCTTTAGCAGAGAATTGTCATGTGGCTTTTCCAGAGTGGGGACTCCTTCCCCACAGCTTTGGTAGAAGAAGGACCACGCAGCTTTGGGGTGTTCCCTTTGGCTGCGTGGCTTGGGAACAAGAGAGACTTTACCTGGAGGAAGGGTGAAAGAACTCTTGCCAGTAGGCCATGAGAAGGTGCCACATGGCTTTGGATTAATTAGAGATCCTGCCTGGACAATGACACAGCTGATGGTGTCAAGAGCCTGAGTCCCGGATGTGTGCTTCTCTTCCTTGCAATCACGGTACCCTGACTTAGGGCAGAGGGAGATAGGAAGCACTGTGGGTGTCTGTGGGTATCCTAAAGGACTTTGATATTTTAATGAAGTTAAATCACTACTTTAACTCTGTATAGCATTAAATAAACATTTCCTTTCCTTTTCACAAATCTCTGGCTTTGAGAGGCATCTTTCCATAAGGCGGCGGACAATAATGGACCTTCTGTTTGCTCTGTAACACTACCAGTGGCCTCCAAGAGGGAAGAAAAGGGGACTACCTACTTAAGTGCCAAAGGCTTTACATGTACCACATCCTCAAAATTTCATGAAAACTCACCATGTGCAAATCTCGTCTCTATCTTAACCACAAGGAAGCTGATGCATGGACAGAGTTTGTGTCACCATCTCAGAGTCATACAGCTGCTAACTGCAAGGGTCAGGATTCAAATCCTGCTTTGGTGGACTTCAGCACCTCCTCTTCCTACTGCATTGTGGGATGTCATGTGCCAGGGCAGACTCTGTAAACTGTATGGCCTCGGAGTTAAGGGGCAATGCTCAGATTCTCCGGAATTCCAACACCAGCAGCGGTTCTTCCCAGGAGCCCAGGGCACCCTGTGCATGGTTGATGCTGCTGTGCTGTGTCCTCTTCAACAGACAGTAAATAAGGAGGCTGGAGGAGAGGATTTCTAAGGGTCTCCTTCCCCAGTTCTGGATCCTGTGGATAAAAGCCCTTCAGGTGACAGGGAGGGTCCCAGACCAGCAGTCTTGAGGCTCCTTCATTTCAGTGGCACTGAGAAGTGCCTTGGGATCTGCAGTCACTTCCCCCTGTCCTGTGAGAGCAGAGTGGGGGTGTCTTGCTGGGGAGGAGGTGTGGACAGAGCCTTTGGAAAGGGCACAGCAGAAGTGCAGCCTGCCTTCCTGTTTGCCTGGGATGTTGCCAACCTGTGTTCACCAGTGACTCGGAAGAGTAAAGTAAATAAGGGGATTTTCAGATGGTCTTTGCGTGCTTTTTCCTTTGTTTTCCCTTGTAGGGAGAGGCGGCTGCTAAATCGTGGCTGGGGGTGGGGCAGGGAGCCAGGCACAAGCAGTTGGACGGGGAAGGCTTATGTGAGATGAGAAGCCCGAAGCCATGTTAAGCTGAACTGGGGAGCAGTTGATCTGCGTCTTGCTCAGGGGAAGCCGGCTTCTCTGGAGAGAATGTAAGATGACCTTTCCAGATCTCCCAGCTTCCCTTACAATGGGTCCTTTAACAGAAACTGTGATTGATCTAGAGAGTCTTGGGGCTGGAGGGGCCTGAGTTATTCACCCAGATACTCCTTGAACACCTTCAGAGATGGGGACCTCACTATCCTGCCAGGGCAACCCATTTTGTCTTTGCACAGCTTCTGCCTGGGAAACCTGTCTCCTAGTGGCTTCCAGTCATCTCTCCTGAGCCTAGGAGCTTTTCTCCTCCTTTCTCTGGGGCGTGCTGTGCACATGCTCATTCTCTGACCTCACAGGCCCATTTTACTTGGAGTACCATCACACACTTGTGGGAATGGGGCTGTGATCTGAAATTACTTGCTGGGATAGCCACTGCATCTCCTCAGCTGGACTGTAAGCTACATTCAGCAGGGATGAGATTGTCTCTATCTTTTATACCCAATAGATTCACTACTGGAGGGCTGAGCATATGGCAAGCATTTAATCACCGCATGGTAGAAAGAAGGAAAGAAGGAAGGCAGGGAGGGAGCGAAGGAAGATGGGAGGAGGGAAAGGTCTGCCTTTGTCTTTCTTGTCTGGTAGACAATGGGTCCCCACCCTAATAGGGTTTTCAATGACAATCAGTTGTTCCTGCCTAGGAGGTAGGTACCCTGGTATGGGGAGCAGCCTCAGGCTCTCGCTCGCCTCAATATCTGGGCTCCAGTTCCAGCCTTATTGTACCTGGCCAAGCAACCTAAGGCAAGTTACTTCTGTGAGCTCCAGCTCCCTCTTTGTAAAAAGGGAATAAGAATCACTTGCCTCAGTGGGACTGTTGCATAGGTTAAATCCGACCAAGAAACCTAACACCCTTTGTGAATGGGTTTCCTTAGGCATGAGGAGCAATCCTCAGGGTTAGCACACAGGGAACCAACATCGCTAACGATAGTGATGCTATATTGTTATTTGATTAATTTCTACTGTGTACTCACTACTGAGTAATCGTTTTCTATTTATTGTCTCAGTGTATAGTTTATGAGGCAGGCAGTTTACCAGAGGAAAGCTTAAGTGATTCAGAAAAACTAAGATTTGAATCCAGATCCCTGACGGCCTTCGAGTCCAAGTACACTCTACTGCATTGAGCTGCTTCTCATTAAAGGGAAATTAGGGCCAATAGAAGAGAGCCCTTAATGAGTGGTTGGTGGGGGTGTTGGACTCAAAGACTAGAGAGACTCTAAACTAACTCTTGTGATTTTATCACTTTCCCATCTACTAAGGCAAAGCAAATACTGAAGACTTCTTTTTCTCCTGGTTTGGTTTTTAAAATCTCTTCTTCCCCTAAGTGTCTCATTTGCAGTCAGATTTGGATCTGCTAGCCAGGTGCTACTTCTGTGCCAAGGAACCAGGGATGACTGCATAAAAGATGCGTGTTTCCAGGAGCGCTCAGTTGGAGAGAGAGTGTGTGTGTGTGTGTGTGTGTGTGTGTGTGTGTGTGTAGGGAGGGAGGATCTCTAAATCAGCCAGAACAAGGCCAGGAAGATATGGCTTTGAGGCAGTAACCAATCGATCATTCAGCAAACTTTATTGAGCACTTACATGTGCCAGGAACCCTGCAGGGTTGAAGAAGCCACACGCTCTGATCTCCAGGAGCTTACAGATTGGTGGGGAAGACTGGATTCTAGGCAGATGGAAGCTCCTTCTGCTTACGGATGGGCAGGGGAGGGGAGAGGAGGATGGTGGGAGGGAGGGTGTATGTGTGCGGGGCGGGGGGGGGGGGGGGGGGGGGGGGGGGGGAAGAGGCTCTACCCAGGGAATGTGGGGAAGCGGGTGGTGTACCTGAGTCCCTCTCTGAAATTCTCTACCCCAGCAGTCCCTTCAGGCCTGGTTCTCAGTTTAAGTCAAATAACTTTGGTCCCCAGTTGCCTCCTGCCTGCCACGTTCCAACTCAATCATTCTTTGAAATTTGGAGCTGTAGCTAAAATGCCTTTGCCCTATAACAGGATTTTCACAGTCTCCACAGCAGCGGCTAACGTGGCTCATCACCTGCTGTTGTAATCTGTACGGCTAAGTCCCTGGCTCCAGGCAGAAAGCTTAACTCGCCTTGCCGACTCCAGCTTGCTTTTCCTGGCCAGCCTTATTTCAGGAAGGGAGCTAATCCTCTCCCCTCAAGACAGCATAAAGAGACATTTCAAAGCAAGTACAAATGGTAGAGGGAGCTGCAGTTCCTTCCGGAAGGGGTCGTGAGCCCGGTTCCCTGGATCTAATGGGCACCAGGAATTATGCCCTGGGAGCTCTGAGTAAAACCCTTCTTTTACCTTTTCCTGAAAGAGGGGGCAGGGGAGCTGCAGTGGCTGATTTTCCTGAAGCTCTTGTTTCTAGGACAAGGAGGCAGCCTTTGTGTCTCTATTGGGAGTGTTGGTTCTGTTAAAGGGATGGTGATTTGTGAGCGAGAGTGAGTGAGTGTGCATTTGCCCATTGTAATTGATTAAACACCTAGAATCTTCTTCTAAAATCATAATCACCAGTAATTTTTTGCCCTCTACCTCCAACTTAACGCTTTATACTCTGAGGACCAGAGCCCAGGACAACTGGAAAGAATGTCTGAGACACAGACGGCCACTAAGTGCTTGTGGAATAAGTAAGTACTAGCATGTTAGCTCAGCTTTGATCTCGGCACTGGGCTATGTACTTAAACACGTAGGGAAATGAGGTAATAAGTGGAAAAGCAAACTACAAATAGGAAAAAGCTGGAATTCTCTACCCAAGCAGTCCCCTTGGGGCTTGTTCTCAGTGTAAATCTCCTTGAAGGCAGGGACCATGCAAGCATATAGGCATTCATCCATTCAAGAAACATTTACCAAACCTAACATGTGCCAGGTATATTTTTCTAATACTGAGGATATAGCAGTGAAACATATAAACAAACGTTCCTGACCTTACTCTGGTCAAAGTTACTGGACAAAGACTGAACAATGAACAGATTTTAGCTTCATATAAGAAATAACCTTCTGACAACTAGAACTGTACAATGATGCAATGTGTTGCCATGTTAGATAGTAAGCTCCCTGTTGCTGGAAAAGTTTGAGCAGAGCCTACGTGGGCATACACTGTGGATAAAGAAGAGCGGGGTGCAGCAGATCCTATGGACATCTGCCCACATCCCCCTTCCCTTATCTCTTTGGTGCGTACTGGGCAACTGCCAACTGCCAGGACCCGAATTGATTTGCCTGATTCTCTGCACCCCCCTTGAGTATATTTTGCTGCCCACTGAGCAGGCTAAGTGTGCCAAGGAATTAACACCTCCTTGGAGCAGTCTTTTGTATGTCACCTGGCCAGAGAGAGACCAGGGCCAATGACTGAGTAGGCAGCTAGCAGGTCTTACTGCCTGCTGCCTATTAGACTGGGCACCATAGGCCACAGGTATAGCATGATTAAACCATGTTTTTTTGGTGAGGAGGGAAGAGACACAGGTTGTTCAGTAGGTGTCATAGACATGTAATGTGCGTGCCCAGGTCACCTTCAGTAAAGGACTTGTTCACTTAGCTGCTGGGAAAGTGATCATCAGACTTCAGCCGCTGACCCCTTCAGAGACGACTTCAGCTGCAGAGAGCCCCCTGCCCAGGTTATCCCCGCTCCAGGTGAGCCCACATCCCGTGACAGACTGGTGCAAGAATAAGAAGGCCTGGCCATCTCAGCTGGATTTGGGACAGTTCTGAAGGGCCAGCCCAGGTTCCAGAGCTCCGTGGGGATTAGCCCCAGGGTGCTGTTTGTCTGTGTAAAAGCTGGACTCCTCCCTCTGCCTGTGCTTCCTTCCCATCCTTCTCTACCACTTGTGTGGATGTCATGGGTAATCTTTAATAAATGCCCTGCTGCTTTACACCACCTCAGAGGCTGGTCCCCAGGGAACCCACCCTATGACCATGAGACATCATCCCTGGTGCTCAACTGAGCGCCGGAATCAGTCTGCTAAACTCTGTTCCTTCCCATATTGTCATTCTACAGCAAGCTCTATCTACCTTAAAGAGTGAATTCTGGTCCAGGCCCCACTTCTTCCCTGTTGGTCTTCAGCTCGGCTTTTCAAGGAAGAGATGTATGTGGACAGGCTGATGGGAGCAGGGTGACTGCCTCCCCAACAGCCATGCCCCTTTCCCCAAACAGACTACGCCATTGCTGTGTTGTGTGTTGGAACCGCAGGCACTGTGCACCCACACAAACCTAGTCAGTGGGTCCCCAAGAAGATGACACTGTCCTGGCCCCCAAAGCAGCATCTCTGGATCTGAGGCACATTCCAGCATCTGGGACTGTGACAGGAACTTGCTTTATTAGATCCCATTACAAATGGATGATTTGCCATCTCCGAAGATAAATGGGAAACTTAATGCAGAAGTATCCTGTCTGGGGAAACTTGAGAGTTATGGATGTTAGCTTTGTAGCTTTATGAAAGCACTTTCTTATGGGTACTGAAATGACCAAGATTAGATTGAATTAGTATGTACTGTTATGAGCCTTTTCTCCCCCCATCCATCTTGATTTTTTTTTTTTTTAAGGGAAAAGATTTACCTCCTGCATGAGCATTTCATAAAAATGCAAATCCCAAGTTTGGGTTTGGTAATTAGCAGGTTTGCCTCCTGGTGCTAACGAGCAGCTGCCCAGCTGGAACTGTCGGTGGCCGTGGGGAAGGCGGCGCCCTCTGCTGGCTTCCCTTTGGGGCGCTGGCTAGTCCTTCCCGCCTTTCCCCTCCCCCCGAGCCAGGTGCTTCACCTGTGCAGCTGGGTTTGTGAGCTCTCCATCACAGCAGCTAGGTTTCTATTTCCCGCCCCGCACCGTGGAGCGGCGTGACCCTAGCTCCCAGAGACCCCACTCCCACCACAGTGTTCCTCAGGGTGACCTTTAGACCCAGGGCCCAGCTGGGTGCAAGGCTTTCTGCCCGCAGACAAATCTATCTGCTAAACATCCAAGCACTTGTGATACCAAAGGCAGTGCCAGGCACTGGAGCAAGGGGATGAACATGCTGACGCTCTGCGCTTGAAGACGTCGTCTAATCAAGGGGACAAATGCGGACACAGGCCATTTCCAAACCAGCGCTGTCTGCTGGAACTTTCTGTGGTGATAGAAAGGCTCTACATTCATGCTCCCCGGTGTGGAGGCCTTTATTTAGCCTTGTGTGGTCCCAAGGAAGTAACTTAAGGACAGGGTTCTGGAGGGGAATCCCAGGCTTAGTTTTTCCGTCAGTCCTTCTGGAATTTCAGGCAAACTGTTTGTGTTTTCAGCCCCAGTTTTATCTTCTCTGGAATGGACTTATTAAAGCCTGCCCTGCCTGTCTAAAACACGGGAGCAAATAGACCTAGCGTTCATCTGGCCCAACCTCCTCGTTCTAGGGAGGTGGGGAGTAAGGCTGTAATCTGTCCGGTCTCCTGGCAGGGGGGGACGGAATTAGGCCCACAATCCCTAGGGCCCCTAGCTTTTCAACTCCAGCAGGCTGCTGTCCGGGGAGTGCTAGGGATTGAATATGAAAAAAGAAAGGAAGATCTTTGGAAATTCAAAACTGTATCTGAGGTCATAAGCTCCCTGGAACTTTGGTGGTGGGTGGAACCATCCCTACAAGCCCAAGTGGCTGTTCAAGACCCACAGTCAATGTCTGCCCCAAACATCAGCATGATAAAGTGCCAAGAGTCAGGCTGCAGAAAGAGGAAGGAAAATGGTGCGTGTGCCAAAAAATAAATGGAGCCCCCAGGTTTTGGGGATCCAGGATCCCTGTCAGTGAATGAGGTGTTTCAGCCTGGCTTCTGAAGCTGCTTTTGAACCAAAGAACTCTGCAGAGATGAAAAGAGGGAGACCCAAAACGAAATAAAATTGAGGAATCCTCTCAGTGGCCCCCAGGGGAGTGTCAGCACAGAAACAGAATTTGAATGAGGTGTTGAGTGCACTGGATTGGGAGATGCAAGAGGCCAGGAGCAGTTAGGCTCAGGTGGAGCCATTTAAAATTTAAAA
Source organism: Anoura caudifer (assembly GCA_004027475.1). Taxonomy (NCBI): domain Eukaryota; kingdom Metazoa; phylum Chordata; class Mammalia; order Chiroptera; family Phyllostomidae; genus Anoura; species Anoura caudifer. The sequence continues at coordinate 28,160 of PVKU01012348.1, read as the reverse complement.
AAACAGATTAAACAGCTTTCTTTTTATGATGATAAGCACCACAGTGCCTATCCCAAATCCCAGTGTACTGTGAAGTGCTGAGCTCTGTCAAATAAAAGGACACAGGCTACCTCTGTTCACCAGACAGCACCGGACTAAGGCCTAGGGGCTCCCACATCAGTCCCCGGGAGCCTCAGGGGCTCTGCCCAAGGCCCACCAGCCCCCAAGCTATCTCCATTTTAGGTTTTGTCCCCTGTCCAGGATGGCTGCTGGTGCTGATGGGAGCTGCTCCTTCTATAGCGCAAGTGTTTTTTAAACCTCTTGCCTACTGGTTCCTCACTTTGGGCCTGGGGAAGTTGAGATCCTGCCTCTGATGAAATGCTGGCTTCTCAGGCTCTGGCTGACTCAGGAGCAGAGCTGGAAGAACCTTAGGAAAGCTTTTAATGTTCTTCCGCTCCATTTAACAGAGGAAAAACTGAGGTCCCAAAGTAGTGCCTTACCCAAGGTCACAGAGCTGGTCAGCTGCAAGGTTGGAACTGAAATTCAGGAAGGCTAACCCATCCAATCATTCAGTCAAGACATTTTAAGTACCTAGTATATGCCAAGAGCTGTGCCAGCCCAGGGGACAATGGAGAATGAGAAGACATGGTCTATATTCAAGGAGTTTGCCTTGGAGTGGGGGAGAATGAATTCATAACCCTAGATGTTTATAAATGTTATGAAGGAAAATAACAGGGTGATAGAGAGAAGAAGTGGGGTGGAAGTTACTCTCTTGACGAGGTGGCCCTATTTGAATAAGCTCATGTATGCAGGAGTATGGGCAGGTAAAGATGAGGGAGAGAATGTTTCAGGTGGTGGCAACAAGTGAGGAGAATCGGGCAGGGGACTTGGTTCATGTTAAATGAAACAGGATCTGCATTTCCTTCCCAGGGGGCTATCTCCTCTAGCTCTGACTGCAGAGTCCGAGGCCAGGGAGTCCACCTGCTTCTTCCTCTAGGTGAGTGTGATGGGCCCAGCTCTCTGGATACAGACTTCCCCAAGCTTACCTGTAAGGTGGCACAGCAAATTGGCTCACATCGCGCTCTCTCACAGGCCATCATGGTACCACCTCATGGTCATCAGCACTGGCTGGGATAAGGCGTGCACACCACTTAGCACCTGCCAGAGATATTACGGATGCTCAATCTAGCTAGTTATCCTCATTATTGACTGGGTCAGGTCTCCTCCATCAATGAGAGCTAACTTTCTTTTCCTAAAATAAGCTCCTTGATCTTTTGTCATGACCTTCTGACCTGTTGTACCCCCATCTTTCAAAAGCAGACAATATAGGGACGTTAGCTTTCCTCTTGGTTCTGGCTCAAGTGTACGACCTCAGCAAAGTCACTGTTGCTCCCCATATCTGTGTTTTCATTTGTCAGTTGATGAGCTTGTTCTGCATCTGAATTTCCTAGCAGGTGTGCTGTGGCCCAAAGACGCCTCAGACAGGTTACCTGTACGTGGGGATAGAGTTCCTCCACCCTGGAGATGCCTCAGTGAGTGGGGCAGCCCAAACAGGGTGTCGCCTAGCTGTGAGGAGGTGAAGCCGTTTGCTCCCGTGTGCTGAGCAAATGTTACCATGTCTCTGGGTGCCACGAGGTAACAAAGTTGACAAGTTCAGGAAATCATTCCCGAGGTCTCTGTTGGGATAATATTGCTAATATTCTGTGAGTCATCTTTTAGCTTCAAACTGTACCTCTTCCAAGAAGTCTGCCCCCAAACCATTGTTCACTGTCATTTTCCCGTTATGGTCTTCTCAGCATTTATGAGCTGCTTTAGCCTGAAATTAATTAATTTGTGCCTCTTAATATGTGGCCTGTGGGTTGTTTCCTATAACAACTGCCACCAATACTGCTGCTGCTGCCACCATTGATTGAGCATGCAAGTGCCAGACGCCTCACGAAGAGCTTTGCTACTCACTCTCACAACAGTACTGCGGGACGTGCAGGCACTATTGTGTGTGTGCAAATGGGAAACCAGGACTTAGATGGTTTGAAACAATCGCCACATTGTAAGTAGCTGAGTTGGGATTTGGACATGAGTCTGCGGGTCTGATGGAGCCCGTGCTCTTAGCTAATTAAGTAGTATGCTGTGGTGTATCCTCTCCCCTAGCTGGATTGTGGCTGGCCTACGGAAGATGCACTGTGCTTACTGCTTTCTTTCCATCCCCCCATGGTTCAGGACTACGCTCAGTGATTGTTGCCAGCACACCAGATGTTTCAGTGTAAATAAACAGCGAGAGCCAAGACAACCTTCCTTGGATCACAGATAGAAGGCACAATTGGCCTCTAGATTACCTGGGTGTTGGGGGGGTGAGTATATGAACTCTCACTGGTACCATGGCACACAACAAAGCAAGCCCAGGTATTCTGACGTCTGGTGTTTTGAGGTAAGAGGATCCTTCCAGGGTCTAGGAGCCTATCCCTGAAACCAGGTACCCAAGCAATGGGTACTGGTTCTGAGGTGTCCCCACAGCTTGCTCTGTGGCTTTCCTAGGTCTCTCCATGGGAGGGGAAAACAAGAGTCAGTTACTGACATCTGGGATTATTGGTCCTGGTAACCTGGAGTGGGGTTCAAATAGCCAAACAGTGCTTACCTGTCAGCCCTGGCCTCTAGTCTGCAGCCTACCATGTCACCTAACAGAGCCCTGGATCTGAACTCTCAACGCTGACTCCCTCCCCTGCTCCTGGGGCTCACTGCCTTCTACGTGTGGATTGGTTCTTACCTGGTCTTCTTACTGCTTGGGCTGCCAGTCATGTCCTGTGAAGGATTTATGTTTGGACTCTTGGCGAGCTCTCCATGGTGGCCCTGGGCAGCTCCCATCCCACTCACCTTTCACCTGAACACCAAACCACACACATATATATATACTGCATGATTAAGGGTCAGACAGACCTGAATTTGACTGTCTGCCTCAACCCTGGAGCATGTACCCTTGGACAAGTTTACCAACATTCACTCAAGCAATATTTACTGAGTACCTACTGTGTGCCAAGTATTATTCTAGGCATGAGGTGGTATAGTAGACATATGGTGGAAAAGGACAGGTGGTGGTTTGGTGTGTAGAATAGGACAGACAGGTGCTTGCCTGGAAGGTGGCTGGGTAAGCCCTGCATGGGCTAAAACCTGAATAATGACGAGGAGGAAATCTGGAGGGAGAACCTTCCAATGAGACCACGGGAAGAGCTAGTGCAAAGCCCTGGGACACAAAGAAGGCTGACATGTTTTCCAGGTTTAGAACTTGCTGCTGTACGTAGAGTAAATCGCAGGGATCGAGAGTGGCTGTCGGGAGGTGTTAGAAGGCCGTTGCCGAGGTCCAAGGCGGCAGTGATGATGGCTGGGTTACATTAGCAATTTGAACCTCAGTTTCCTCACTACAAAACGAAGATGGCAACTGTTAACTACCTTACAGGACCGCTGTGAGGAGTAAATGAGTGAGTACACAGCATGCGATAAATGGCAACTATTAGCATTAATAAAAAGAGTAATAATCATAAGCATGGGCAGGAGCTGAGGGCTCACATAGCTAGGCCCTCACGGGAGGACTGAGCCTTTAATTAAGCTGAGACTTTTCCAACCAGCAAGTCCAGGGTGCTTCCAGTGAGTCCAGGGTCAGATGCCTACAGCTCTCTTGGCTCAGCCTTCCTGGACTTGTTAGTGCACAGGGAGAAAGGCCTGAGACTTCTCTGTGTTGTCAAGGCAAACAGACACAGGAATGAGAAGGCCTGAGCACCCCATGCTCCAGTTGTTCCTCAGAAATGCCTGGGAGAAAGTCTTTCCTCATCCAGGAGGCCTTCCAAGCATACTTTTGAGCTAGAAGGGGAAGCAACCCAGGATAACAAGACAAGGAGGAAGACTCCTGTTATTTCTGGCTCTCCATAACTCAAGGCAGGGATATGGGGTGAATAGAGGAAGAGAAGAGAATGGGCAAATTGGATCATTCCCCGAGTTCACTCATTTTTGAGGTGAGAGAAGGAGGAAAAGAGGCAGAAGATCTTACAAGAGATTTGTTTAGATGCTCACAACTGAGCAAAGATCACAGCTGGACCGTATGGCGCATTCTGCTGGAACAAGCAGGGTTTTTTCGTCTGCAGCAATCTACCTTGTCCACGCGATGTTGGGGCCAAACCCGATGAGAGGCTGAAGGGCCCTGGTGACCTGCAGGAGCCCTACCTGCTCTCCTAGTTTGTGATAGTGGCGCAAGGACATTTTATGAGCTCATCAGTCCTCAGGTCCCGTGAGGCTTTTGCCTTCTTCCAGACCCTCTCTGATGCATACACATATATCTTCAAAAGAAAGAAAGAGAGAGAAAAGCTATTTTATTTCATTGCCAACCTGTCCACTTTAAATACCGTTTTTATTACAGTATCTGCATAGTAATACTAATAATAGATCTTGTTGGCAGCTCTAATGAGGCTGGAGAATATGAGGTTTCCAATAAAGTTAATTGTTACCTTTAACATTCTCATACATTTTTACATAGTAAATCTTTAGAGGAGAAAAAACCACTCCATTTCATCCCTGTTAAGCAGCTAGTTCTAGGCTGGAGGGAGAGACTGCTGTAGTGACTTGGCCTGGGGGCTTGACTCTCAGAGAAGTTGGATTTTGATCTCCAAACTCTTTTTCGGCAGTAAGGGCTTTGAGGCAGAAAGGTCTGGGTTTGAATGCCGGCAGTGTGCACCCTAGCTTTGTAGCTAGGGCGAATTGATCACCTTGCTCAGCCTCAGTTTCTTTGTCTGTAAGATGCAATTCATGATAAATGCATATGAAACTCAACATGGTGTTTGGCAACTTGTCAGTGAGCCACACGTATGAACCATTATTTTAAACTATCAAATACAATTATTTTGTCCACTTACCGTGCATATCATTAATTGTGAAATAAATCATTGTATTTGAACTTCACGGCTAGCTAAAATTTCTGTTCATCTATTTCTCCAGGTTACACAGTAGAAGAAAGTGATAGATCAATTAACAACCCTGCAACTTCTCAGAACCGGTAATTTATAGGCGGACCTCAGTCCCCATAACTCCTCTCCACCTTAAGTCTAGCACATTTTTGACCAGCTTTACTGTCGGCCCACCTCTTAACCAGACCTGGGTGTACTGCCTGGGCCCTGGACCAACCTTGATTAAAATGCTGACAGAAAGGTAGGGTAACTTTTCCCAGTCTTGGGACAAACACCGACTCCTGTCCAACCTCTCTTATCAGTCATAGTTTCTCTTTGTTTTTACTTTCTCTGGAAATATCATGATTTTTACAGTTACAGAGCAAAGAAGAACGTATGTTTCACCATTTATTATACAGCTGATTTCATGTATTTTTGACAGTTTCATCACGTTTCTGACATTTACAATGTTTTTCTCCCAGGAGGGTGAGTTGAAGAAGATGTTTACTCCCACCCCCACTCCTGTGATCCAGGAAAGTTAGAGAGGAACTGAAGGTGCCTCACGTTAGGAGCAGGCCTCTGTGACTTGTGTTCCAACAAATGGGTCCCCAACAATGTACCCCCACCTCCCTGACCTTCCCTACCCAGCCAGGGGTCTCCTCTTCACATCAACACCTCTCCCTGCCTCCTCTCTGGCTGACAAGTGGTAGGAAATACTGTGACAGTATGGTTTCCATGGCAACACTCATTTCCAGTTAAACAACCAGGCCCTGATGAAAGGGATCGCCTTTGCTTTGGTTAAAGGGTATACTGGGAAGGGTGTGGGGCTTGTTTCTCCCTTCCTCTCTGGTCCCCCTTTCTTACCCCCACCGCCCTGTCTCCTTTTCAGGGATATTGTCCCTGAGGCACTGAGGGACCAGGCTTTGCCTAGGCTCTAGAGAATGGAGAGTCCAGCTCCAGGTGGACCAGAGGAACCACGCTGGGGACTCAGGTCAACTCACAGCTATAGTTTCCTCGCAGCCCTGCCTACCCCAGGTTCCCAGGTCCCCTGTCCTCTCAGAAGGACCTGCTACGGGAGGACATGGACTGGTGGAGAACCCTGTGTCCCAACAGGTAGTTGAGTAATTAAGTGAGCTTTATGCACACAACACTGTTTTGCCCAATGTAATTGCAGTTTCCATATAAATAATTCACGGGAAATTATTAGAGTGAGGACATTGCCCGCCTCCTCATAATTTGCTTAACTGAAATAGGCTCTTTCATCATCTGCGTTGATTTGCCTTAAAACCATGTATTCAGTATCCTTCATAGACCTGCTCTTTCACAAAGGAAAATGCAGAATTTAATTAAGTTATGCAAATCGGGTGTCCCCTGCCTGGGGAGAGGCAAGGTGTTTGCCCACTAGACTGTGAGGTAGTGCAGGGAAAGAAAGGAAGGGTCAAGCTGCACCCCAAGTGGTGGGCAGCTACTTGGGAGCTACAAGGAAGCTCCCCCAAGAGAAAGAGCAGCACCCATGACAAGTTCCGGAGCTGGACCTCATTGGAGGGGGCAGCGGAGTCAGAGCTGGAGCTCTTGGCTCTGCCTCCTGACTTACCAGCGTGTAAGTTTAACCTCACTACACCTCAGCTTCCTTCTCTGTATAATTAAGATAATAAAGGCACCGATCTCCTAGGACTGAGGTGGCAAATAGATGAGACGATCTGTGTAAAGCATTTAATATGATCCTGGCCATAGTGCTTAATATGCAGCTGCTATTACTGCTTCATTACCATCAGTATTGTTGTTGTTAGGTGTACCAGACTCGTGGCTGGTGGCTTGCGCTGCTCTTGATGAAAATACCGCGCTGACTCTGTCCTGTCCTTCTTGTTCAGGAGTTAAATTGATGACTTATTTATGACTTATAAATTATTTTATGACTTTTGGAAGACTGTCAAATTAAAACAGAAAACCTGACATTTTGGAGGCAGACTCTTCAAGGTTCAAATCCCAGTTCTGACCCTCACATATGTGTTGTCTTGGGCAAGTCACTTCACCTTCGTGGGGCCATGAGTGCCTCTCATCTACAACGAGGGTTGAATACTCGCCTCTGTTGGGGCTTGTGAAGATTGGGAGGAATGTTTACAAAGCATCAGACACAGTTGATGCTCAACAATTGGGAAAGTGAGTTTGGAGGCTGGAGCCAGCATCCCCTTGGTAAGTGTAGGCAGGGCTCGACTTTTCCTTACTGGTGGTCCTTCTCCACCTCCTTCCAGGCACCCTTTCTCTCATGCTTTCTGGTAAAGCACCAAAGGATCCAACAAACTCATCCTCAAGTATGTGACTGATGAGCTTAGAAGCTTTACTCCTCCTAAGCGTTTTTCCAAGAGGATGGAATACTTAATTGTTTTTAAAGCAAAGTTTTGGCAATCTAATTGGGGCATCCCACAACCCTGCAATAAAGCAAAGAAGTGCTTCTGAACTTTCTACTGGAATGTGATGTCTTCCTTGCAGAGGAAGTACTGGGTGTGAGAACCTTCCCTGATGGCTCTCCTAACTCTGTCCCTGGCTCAGATTCCAGCTCTGTCACAGAGCCAGTTCCCTCATTCATTTATCAAATATTTATTGAGCACTTACTATATGCTAGGCACTGCAGGAAGCATTGGGTTTACAGCAAAACCAAAACAGCTCCTGCCGTGGTTGAACTTAAAAGCTAGTGGGAGGGACAATTACTAAACAAATGGTAGGTAGTGCTTTTCAATCTATAGTTACATACTCAATAAGAATTTAAAAGGAAAGGATGGGAACAATAAGACAGTATAGCAGGGGGAGGGAATTTGAATATTGGGGACTTCCGGCCAAGATAGAGGCATAGGTAGATACACTTTTCCTCCTCACACAACCAGAAGAAGGACAACAACAAATTTAAAAACAAAAAATAGCCAGAACTGCCAGAAAAATAAAATTGTATGGGAGACTGACAACCAAGGAGTTAAAAAAGAAACATTCATCCAGACCAGTAGGAGGGGTAGAGATGGGCAGCCACGGGGGAGAGGAATCATGGAAAGGTGGCAGCTGGAGGACCAGGGCAAGCAAGGTAGTGGCTGACAGATAGGCCAAGGCAGTGGCTGACTGAATGGGTGATCCCACATCTGTGTGCAGATAAACTGGGCGGAAAATTGGGGAGTGAGACAGACCATACAACTCAGGGCCCCAGTGCAGGGAAGTAAAGTCTCAAAACCTCTGACTGAAAAAAGTCTGTGAGGGTTGAGGCAGCAGGAGAAATTCCCAGTGTCACAGGAGAGTTCGTTGGAGACACCCACAGGGTCCTAGAACATACACAAATCCACCCACCTGGGAATCAGCACCAGAAGGGCCTGTGGGCCCTTACTTGTGGGTAGCAGAGGAAGTGACTGAAGGCTGGCTGAGAGCCAAGCAAGCGACATTGTTCCCTCTTGGACCCCTCCCCCACATAGAGAGTCACAAATGCATAGAGCACAATGCATAGGGGCACCCCTGTTGCCCCACCCTGGAGAATACCTAAGGTTCCACCCCTTACTAGTAACAGGAATGCTGAGACAAAAAAAAAATATGTCCCAAATGAAGGAACAGATTAAAGCTCCAGAAAAAGTATAACTATGTGATGACAAGATAGCCAACCTATCAGATGCAGAGTCCAAAACACTGGTGATCAGGATGCTCACAGAAATGGTTGAGTATGATCACAAAATAGAGGAAAAAGTGAAATAAAGGAAAATGTACAGGGAAGCAACAGTGATAGGAAGGAAACTGGGATTCAAATCAACAGTTTGGAGCAGAAGGAAGAAAGAAACATTCAACCAGAACAGAATGAAGAAACAAGAATTCAAAAAAATGAGGAGAAGCTTAAGAACCTCTAGGACAACTTTAAACATTCCAACATCTGGATCGTAGAGGTGCCAGAAGGAGAAGAGGAAGAGCAAGAAATTGAAAACTTATTTGAAAACATAATGAAGGAGAACTTCCCTTATCTGACAAAGGAAATAGACTTCCAGGAAAGACTTTCCTAGATTTCCAGGAGATCAAGGAAGCTCAGAGAGTCCCAAAGAAGTTGGACCCATGGGAGCACATACCAAGGCACATCATAATTACATTACCCAAGATTAAAGATAAAGAGAGAATCTTAAAAGCAGCAAGAGAAAATGTGACAGTGACCTACAAAGGGGTTCCCAGAGGACTATCAGCTGATTTCTCAAAAGAAACCTTACAGGCAAGAAGGGCCTGGAAAGAAGTATTCAAAGTCATGAAAGGCAGTGACCTATATCCAAGATGACTCTATCCAGCAAAGCTGTCATTTAGAATGGAAGGGCCAATGAAGTACTTCCCAGATAATGTCAAGTTAAAGGAATTCATCAACAAGCCCTTATTACATGAATGTTAAAGGGACTTATCTAAGAAAAAGAAGATAAAACATATGAACAGTAAAATGACAACAAACTCAGTACTGTCAACAGCTAAACCTAAAAAAAAAAAAAAAAAAAA
>PVKU01012348.1:0-18659 GCA_004027475.1 Anoura caudifer | reverse complement strand
AATAAAAAATTTAAAAAGCTTAATCATGAAAAAAAATGTTGGGTGGATCTTGGCAAGAGTTCAAACTACATGAAGGGAGAGAAAGGGCATTACTGGCAAAAGGAAGTGCATGATCAAAGGCTAGGTGGCAGAAACTGCCTTTGAGAAACTGAAAGAAGATAAGTGACTGGAGTGACTAAGAGAGACACGAGGTGGGGTTGGTGAAGTGGTTAAGATTTAAGAGTGGGGCATCTTAGGAAAATAGGGAGCCATCTTGTGTAGCAGGTGCAAAGCCTGGGGTCTTGACTGAATTCACAGTTAAGGAGAAGGTCCTTCAATACCTAGCTAGGCTTTGTATCCCCAAGAAGCCCATACCACTGGCCCCACACCCCACCCCCCTTAGAGGGAGAAGGAACAAGCCTGTCAACAAAAAAGATTGGGGAGAATCATGGATTCGACATCAGAAAACCTAGTTTGGTTGTGGATTTACTGACAGATCCTCATGAAGTTAACCAATGTGAGCCTTCACGTTCTCACCTATAACAGATGCGCTGTGTATTTCCTGCTGACACCCCACAGCAGCTCTCCACCTTCGTCCAGTTCTGGGCCCAGGGAGGCTGGTTCGCATGAACTGTATCAGTAGGTCTCCCTTTCCCTTTGGCTTGGCTGATGGGAGGGGTAAGTATGGAGATTGGAGGGCAGGAGGAGAGTGAGGTTAAGGAGTTTATTTCTCTGCTCCCACCCTGCTGGGCAATGGGTTGTCTATATCCCTCTGTAACAGACCACTGCTCCGGGCCCATGTTCTTCTCCTGTAGCCACTGAATCTAGGTTCTGGTAACTGCTCCTTCCCAAGTTCCCTTAGCTGAGGAATGGCAAAGTCCCTTTGCTATTTCTAACCCTGAGGTGCTTCACTATTCCCTGTCAGTTCCCTCAACCCTGCCAACGTCTGTGTAAAAAGTCCCCTCACTGGGTGTGATAGTTAATTTTGCAACTTGCTTGGGCCATAAGGGACCCAGACATTCAGTCAAATGTTATTCTGGGTGTGTCAATGAATGAGATTAACATATGAATAATGCACCGAATAAAGGAGACTGCCCCCGCCCCCCCCAGAGTGGGTGGGCCCAATCTGATCAGATGAAGACCTGAACAGAACGAAAAGGCGGAGCCTCACCTGAGTAGAGAAGAACTTTTGCCTGATGGCCTTCAAGCTGGGACACTGTTTTCTAGACACTGCCTTCCAGACACTGCCAGCAGACTGGAACTGAGCCAGTTTTCAGTCTTGAACTTACACTCTCAGCTCTCCTGATTCTCCAGCTTGGTGACTGCAGACCTTGTAGCTCTGTACCCACCCTGCCCACCTCATGGGGCCATGGGAGGCTCTGATAACCAGGATCTGTGAAAGTGATTTGTAAACTGTTAAGTGCTATGCAATTGTGAGACGTAAGGATTATTGCATTTTTGTCCTGAGGACTTGTGCATTCTGTTTGCTCATTGAAGTAGGGGTTGAGCACATGATACTCAGGTGTGTGAGTTCAGGTCCCAACACATAGTTACTAAGATTTCTGGGAACTGTCCTCCAGTTAAGTTAGTGACGGGTGGGCTCAAGCCATGGCCACCATGATGGCCCTTGTCTGTGCTTGAGCTCATTTGTAGAGCAAGAGGCAGGGAAGTTAGAAGCACAGGACTGGAGGGTTCTAACTTCTAGTGCGTCTGGGCCCAAATCTCAGCTCCTTTTTTTTCTACCTCTGTGTTCCTTAGCAGCTCTCTTATCTCCTTCATGCTCCAGCTCTGACCTGTAATCAGGTGGGCTAACAGGTTATCACACAGTTCTATCTATATATACTCCACTGTATTTGTCACTTAGATTACCTAAGATCTTGGCATGGTGTTGGCACAGTGCTTGGCACAGTGTGAACCTTCAGGAAATGCTAGTTATTACCACTGTGTCACAGGCAAGTCACCTCACTTTTCTGTGCCTCGTTTACCTTTTCTTTAAAATGTCTGAAGTGTATGAATGTACCCGTATTAGTTTTCTTTTGCCGCATAACAAATGTCCCCAACTTTAGCACCTTAAAAAAACACACATTTATTATCACGAGCTCCTGAGGGTCAGAAGTTCCAGCATGGCTAAACTGAGTCTTTTGCTTGGATCTCACAAGGCTCAAATCAAGGTGTTGGCCAGGCTGCATTCTTATCTGGAATTTAGGGTCTTCTTTCAAGCTGATACAGGTTGTTGGCAGAATTTAGTTCCTTCTGGCAGTAAGGTGGAAGCCATCCGCCCCTAACAGGGATGTCCAACCTTTTGGTGTCTCTGGGCCACACTGGAAGAAGATCAGTTGACCTGGGCCACACATTAAATACATTATGACATGTAATCACAAAAAGATCTCATAATGTTTTAAGTAAACTTATGATTTTTGTATTGGGCTGCAATTGTAGCCATCCTGGGCTGCACGTGGCCCCTGGAGCTCAGGTTGGAGCCCCCTGCTAGAGGCTGCCCCTTTCCATGAACAATTCACAACGTGCCTGATTGCTCCTTCCAGGCCAGCAGGACAGTGTCCCTCTCAAAAAGGGCCTAGTTCCTCTTTTAAGGGTTTCATTAGGTTAAGTCAGGCCTAACCAGGATAATCTCTCTCTTTTTTCTTTTTCCTTTGCTTGTTTTCTTTTCTTTTTTGAGTAATTTAAAATCAATTGATTTAAGATCTTAATTACAGCTGGGGGAAAAAAGACCTTCACACTTGCCATATGACATAATATGATCAAGGGAACAGTAGCCCAACACCTTTGCTATGTCACCGGTTGGAAGCAAGTCATCTATTCTGCTCACGTTCTGCCCTCACTCCAGGGGGCAGGAGGAGTATACAGGGCACAGCACCTGGGGGCAGAGATCGCGGGTGCTGCCCTAGAATTCTGTTGATGAGAGCACGTTGGTAACAGTTTTCTTAATGCCTGTCTCCCTGTAGCCTGAAAGCTCCAGGAGGGCAGAACGGAATGTTTACCCTTGTTTATGGTTTGCTCCTGGTACATATGTGATCATTAATTTTGTGTCAGTTTGACTGGGCCATGGGGTGGCCCAGCATTTGGTCAAACACTGCTCTGGATGTATCTGTGATGATGTTTCCGAATGAGATTAATATTTGAATTGTAGACTGTGTAAAGCACATTGCTCTCCCTAATGTGGATGGGATTCTTCCAAGCTCGATGACCTGAATGGAACAAAAGGGCTGAGTAGGAGAAACCTTCTCCTGCCTGACTTTTTGGCTGGGACATTGGTTTTCCCCGTTCTCAGACTCGATCTTACACCATTGACTCTCTTGGGTCTTCAGCTTGCTGACTGCAGATTTTGGGACTTCTCAGCCTCCATAATCACATTAGCCGATTCCTTAAAATCTCTTTCTGTTTCTTTCTCTGGTTCTATTTCTCTGGAGAACCCTAATACAGGGTTCAGTAAATATTGATGACTTTTGCCTGTGACTTTTTCATCTCTCAGGTCCTGGGCCTGGCTCAAGCCCAGTTGTCTTTTCATCTTCTCTCTTTCCATCTGCCTTCGTTCTCCCTAGGCCTTGACTGACTGAGGAGTCAGGATCAGGGGAAGGGAAAGACAAAACAATAACCTTTCTTGCTACTCCCACACCTCTTTATGGATCCTTTTATTTTTAAGCTTTGTTGAAATATAACTGAACGTATTTAAAATATACAATTTGATGAGTTTTGACATATGTATATTCAAGATAATGACTATATTCATCATCTCCCAAAGTCTCTTTGTGCCCCTTTGTAATCGTTCTCTCCTGAGCGCCCCCCACCCCCAATTGTCAGGCAAGCACAGATCTGCTATCACTATGGATTCATTTGCATTTTATAGAATTATATAAATGGAAGCATACAGTGCGCACTCATTTTTGCCTGTCGTCTTTCGTGCAGCATAATTACTTTGAGATCCATCTGTGTTGTAGTACATATCAATAGTTCATCTCTTTTCATTTCTCAGAGCATTTCATTAGTGTATTATTTATTGAAGTGATACACTACAGTTTGTTTATCTCTTCAGCAGCTGATGGGCATTTGAGATGTTTCCAGTCTTTGGCTATTACAAATAATGCTGCTGTGAACATTTGTGTAAAAGTTTTGATATGGACATACATGTTCATTTCCCTTGCACAAATACCTAAGGAAGAAATGGGTGTGTGTGTGTGTGTGTGTGTGTGTGTAGCATTAATGTTTTTTTTTTTTCAGGTTGAGGAAGTTCCCTTTTATTCCCACTTTATTGTGCATTTTTGTCCTATACGGATGTTAGACTTTGTTAAATGTTTTGTCTGCATGTATCAAGATCATATGGCTTTTCTCTTTTAAAAATTTGCTTGTATGGTGAATTACATTGATAAATTTTGAATTTATAATGTTAAACCAACTTTCCATTCCCCACTTAATCATAATTATTACCATTATTACATAATGTTGAATTCAACTTAATAATTTTTTTAGAATCTCTTTATCTATAATATTTTTGTAACATTCTTTTCTTATAATATCTTTGTATCATTTTGATAACTGGATAATGCTGTCCTAGTGTGCACTAGGAAGTACTGCCTCCTCATTAGTTACCTAGAAGACTTTGAGTGGAATTGATTTTGTTTTTCTGTAAATTTTTGATAGAATTCACCAAGGAACTTATCTGGGCCTGAAGTTTTATTTGTCAGAAGGTTTTGACTTCAAGTTCAATTTCTTTAATTGATATAAACCTACACATGTTATCTATTTCTACTTTAACAAGAGTTGGTAATTTGTATTTTTAGTCTATGGATTTTATTTGTTGGATTTATTCTCATACAGTTGTGTATAATATGCAGCTATTATTCATGTATATGTGTGGAATCTGTACAGTTGCCATGTGTCTCATTATTTTTATAGGTAGTTCGTGTATTCTGTTTTTACTAATCAGCCTGGCTAGAAGTGCACCAACTTTATTGATATTCTCAAAGAACCAACTTTTGGTTTCATTGATTTTGTCTATCATTTTTCTCTTTTCTATTTTATTGATTTCTCTTCTAATCCTTATTAGTGTTAGACTACCTTACTCACTTTGGGTTTAATTTACTCTTTGTTTCCAAGGTGGAAGTTTATGTCTTTGATTTGATACTCTTGTGTTTCCTTCATTTCTCATACAGGCATTCAGTTCTTCAAACCCCACCTCCTCACCCAATCCTACCAGACCGGTACTGCTTTAATGGCTTCTATAGTTTTGATTATGTTGTATTTCATTGTTAATCAGTTCAAAATGCTTCCTAATTTATTTTTAATTTTTTTTGTGACTCAGAAATTATTTTAAAGTATGTTACTTCATTCCCAAATATTTGGGGATTTTCCTTGGATTAATCTCTAATTTAATCCAATGAAATTGAGAAAACATATTTTATGTGACTTGGGCTCTTTACATTTGTTGAGAGTTGTTTGTTTATACAGAATATGTTCTTTCTTATGAAATATTCTTTGTGCATTTGAAGGAATTTGCATTTTACTGTGGTTGAGTGGAGTGTTCTACAGTGTGAATTAGGTCAATTTACTTGATAGTGCTGTTCAAATCTTCTATATCTTTAGTAATTTTATTTTTAGTTGTGTTATCAATTACTGAGAAAGGAGTGTTTTTAGTGTCTGATTATAATTGTGGATTTGCCTATTTCTCATTGTAGTTCTATCAGTTTTTCCTTCATGTCATCTGGAGCTCTGTTATTAAGTACATAAATGTTTAAGATTGTTATGTCCTTCTGATAAATTGATTCCCTTTTCATTAGGAAATAACCTTTCAAAATGCCTGGTAATATTCTTTGAACTGAAATCTACTTTGTCTGACATTAATATAATCACTCAAGCTTTCTTTTTTTTTTCCTTTTAACAGTTTTATTGTGATATGCATTAAATAGCACAAATTCACCTAAGTCAGGTGTATAATTCAGTGTTATTAATGTGTTTACAGAGTTGTGCAACCAACACCATGATCTAATTTTAGAACATTTTCATTACTCACCCCCCAAACCCTCATACCCATTATCAGTCTTCCCCATGCCCTCTCCTCCCTTACCTTAGGCAACCATTCTCACTTTTTACAGATTTGCTTGTTCCAGATATTTCATATAAGTGGAATTAAATCAAATGATTTTCATTTATAATTTTTATTTTGTGTTGATTGTAGATTCACATAAAGTTGTATGAAATAGTACAGAGAAAGCATATGTATGGTTTAGATAGTTTCCCCCAATGGTGTAATTTTGCAAAATTATAGTACATTATCACAACCAAAATATGTATACCTACACGATCATGATAAAGAACATTTATATCACCAAAATGATACTTCATGTTTCCCCTTTATAGCCATTCCCACTTCTCTCCCACCCTTGTTTCCTCAGCTTCTGGCAACCACTAATCCGTTCTTCATCTCTACAAATTTGTCATTTCAAGAATGGTCTATTAATGGAATCATGCAGTACGTAACTTCTGGGATTGTATCTTTTCACTCACCATAATTCTTAGGAGATGTGTGGAGGTTGTTGTGTGCAGGGATAAATTTGTTCCTTTTTATTGCTGAATAATATTCCATGGTATGAATGCACCACAATTGTTTAACCATTTGTCCTTTGAAGGGCAACTTGGTTATTTCTACATTTTGACTATTATGAATAAGGTTGTTATAAGCATTCATGTACAAATTTTTATGTTAATGTAAGTCATTATTTCTCTGGAATAAGTACCCCAGAGTACAATCATTGGGTTATATGGTAGGTCATGAGTTCAGTTTTTCAGGAAACTGCCAAAGAGTTTTCTAGAATGACTAGAAATGTGCAAGTGATCAAGTTTCTCTACATCTTCACCAGAGTTTGTTGTTGTGATTTTTAAAAACTTGCCAATTTGATGCGTGTGTAGTGATATTTCACTGGAGTTTCACTTTCATTTTCCTAAAGACTAATGAAATTGGACATCTTTTTGGTAAAATGTGTCTCCATGTCTTTGGCCCACTTTCCAATTGGACTTTTTCTTTACTTTGAGTTTTGAGGGTTCTTTATATATTCTAGATATAGTCCTTTGTTGGATGTGGTTTGCAAATATTTTTTCTCACTCTGTAGCCTATCTTTTCAACCTTTTCACAGATCTTTGGTAGAGCAAAAATTTTTAATTTTATTGAACTCTAATTTACCAAATTTTCTTTTTTCTACTTTCCCTACGTGTCTAAGAACTCTTTACTTAGCTCTAGGTTTTCTCCTATTTTTCTAAATATTTTGTAATTTTACATTTAAATTTGTGATTCAGGTTGAGGTCTTCCCCCAGCATGCATTTCCAATTGCTCCAGTACCATATGTTGAAAAAGCTATTTTGCATCCATTGCTTTTGTACCTTTGTCATAAATCAATTTGGCTTATTTGTGTGATTCTATTTCTGGATTCTTTGTGCCATTACCACACAGTCTTGATTACTATAGCTACATAAGTCTTAAATATAAATTAGACTGATTCTACCGACTTTATTTGTATTTTTCAAAATTGGTTTAGCTATTTTAGTTCCTTTGTCTTTCTTTATAAATTTTAGAATAATCTTAGGACTATTTATGCAGAAAATTTGGTTGGTATATATTTTTAATGATTTTATTTATTTATTTATTTTGAGAGAGAAGGGAAGTGAAGGAGAAAGAGGAGAGAAACATCAATGTGCAAGAGATACATTGATTGGTTACCTTTTGCACACCCCCAACCAGGGACCTGGCCTGCAACCCTGGAATATGACCTTAGTGGAAATGGAACTCACCACCTTTCAGTTTGCAGGCCAGCCCTCAGTCCACTGAGCCACACCATTGGCTGGGATTTTGATAGAAATTCCATGAAAATTATGTCAATTTGGGGAAATTTAGCATATTCACTCATCTTTGTTGAGTCTTCCAATTAACAAACACCAATATCCATCCATTTATTTAGATATTACTGATGATTCTCATTGAAATTATATAGTTTTCAACATACAAACTCTGTATATGTTTTGTTAGATTTATGCCTAAGTATTTCTTTTTTAAAAGAGTGGTTATAGACCTGGCTGGAGTGGCTTATTGGATCAAGCACTGGCCTGTGAACCACAGGGTCACTGGTTTGATTCCCAGACTGGGCACATGCCTGGGTTGTGGGCCAGATACCCAATAGAGGGCTTGAGAGAGGCAACCACACACTGATGTTTCTCTCCCTCTCTTTCTCCAAAAATAAACAAATAAAATCTTTTAAAAAAATTAAAAAATAAGAGTGATTATAAATGTTAACATATGTATTATTTTTCAATTGTACTTTACATTCAATATTCTTCTGTATTAGTTCCAGATGTATAGCACAGTGGTTAGATAATCGTATACTTTACAAAGTGGTCCACCCACTCCTGATATTTCAAGTACCCACGTGGGCCTATACAGGTATTCTGCCCACTTTCTAAGTGGGTTTTTGTTTCTAGTGTTGAATCATCTGAATTCTTTATAATTTTAAATATTAACCCCTTATAGATGTATAATTGGCAAATTTCTAATTCTGTTCAGTAGGCTGTGTGTTTTTTTTTTTTTTATGGTTTCCCTTGTAGTGCAAGAACATTTTAGTTTGATGTAGTCCATTTGTTTATTTTTCTTTTGTTTCCTATGCCTGAGGAGGTATGTCAGAAAAAAATATTGCTAAAAGAAATGTCTGAGATTTTACTGCTTATTTTTTTTCCAGGAGTTTAATGATTTTGGGTTTTATCTTTGTTTTTAATCTATTTTGAGTTTATGTTGTGTTTGGTGTGAGGAGGTGATCTAGTTTCATTTTTTTGCATGTATATGTCCTAAATATTATTATATTTTAAATTTTGATTTCCCTGTGTTCATTGCTAGTATGTGTAAATATAATAGATTTTTGTATGTTTATCTTATATTCTACAGTCTTGTTGGAGTCACTAGTTTCAGAAGTTTTTGTAGACCATTAGGATTTTCTAAATAGATAATTATGTCATCTACAAATATCAACAGTTTTATTTCTTTTTTCCAAATGTATTCATTTTCTCTTTTTTAATATGCTGGCTAGAACTTTCAACACTATGTTGAATTGCAGTGGTTTGGAAAGATATTTTTTCCTTGTATCCCATCTTAGGGTGAAAGCATTCAGCCATACACCATTTAGAATTTAGCTGTAGGTATTTTTATAGTTACTCTTTATCTAGCTGAGGAAGATTCCTTTTTCTTATTTCTCCAAGAGGCTTTTTTTAATCATAAATGGGCACTGAGGTTTGTTATATACTGTTTCTGCATTGATTGATATGATCATATAATTTTCTCTTTTTTTAGCTTGTTAATTTCATGAATTACATTGATTAAATTCTAAATATTGAATTGATCTTGCATCCCTAGGAAAAAACTTCACTTGGTCACAGTTTAGAATTCTATTGTGTGGGTGAACTGTTCCTGCTAATATTTTGTTAAGAATTTTTGCATTTATGTTCTTGAAGAATATTGATCTGTAGTTTTCTTTTTGTGTACTGTGTTTGTCAGAGCAATACTAGCTTCACCAATAAATTGGAAAATGTTTTCTCCTCTTCTGTTCTTTGGAAGTGGTTGTATAAAGTTAATGTTAATTCTTCTTTGTGTATTTGGTAGAATTCTCTAGTTAAATTATCTGAGCCTAAAATTTAAAATTTTGGAATTTTTTATTACACATTTAATTTCCTTAACAGTTACAGAGCTACTCAAATGATGTATTTTATATTAGGTGAGTTGTGGCAGCCTCTATTTTCTAAGGAATTGATCCATTTCATCTATGTTGTCAAAAGTATGTGGGTAGAGTTGTTCTTCATAACCTCCTACTATACTCAAAATGCCTGCAAAATTTATATCTTATTCCTTCTTTCATTCCTGATATTGGTAAGACATGTTTTCTCTTATTTTCTTTGTTAGTATTGCTAGGGATTTGTCAATTATATTAATCTTTTTGAGGAATCAGCTCTTTGTTTTATCATTGTTTTCAATTTTATTTATTTTCCTCTTGTTTATTTATTTAAAATTGCACCCAAGGATATGTTAATATGTTTATTGATTTGAGAGAGAGAGAAGAGCAGGGAGAGAGAGGGAAAGAAAGGTAGAGACATCAGCATGAGAGAAAAACATCAGTTGGTTGCCTCCTATATGCACCCCTACTGGGAATTGAACCCGTAACCTTTTGGTGTGTAGGACAACACTCTAACCAACTGAGCCACCCAGCCAGGGTGATTTATTTCTCCTCTTTTTTATCACTTTCTCCTTTTTCTTTCTTTCTTTGAATTTAGTCTGCTCTCCTTTTTCTGTATACTTAAGGTGGAAACTTAGATTACTAATTGAGACTAAATGTATACATTTAGTGCTATAAATTTTCCTATCACTACTGCTTCAGTGGTGTGCCACAAATTTTAATGTTTTATTTTTATTTTCACTCTTTTCCTATACTTTTAAAATATTTCCCTTGAGACTTCCTCTTTAATCAATGGATTATTTAGAAATATGTCATTTGGTTTCCAAGTATGTGAAGATTTTTGTTATATTTCTGTTATTGACTTTTAGTTTAATTCCATTATGGTCAGAGGACAAATTCATATGATTTCAATTAATTTAATTTGCTGAGGTTTGTCTTATATCCCAGTATATCATCTACTTAGCATAGGTTCCATGGGCACTCAAAAATAATGAGAATTCCACTGTTGAGAAGAGTGCTTTATAAATGCCAATTAAATCCTTTTTTTTGAAGGTGTTTGAGTTCTTCTATACCCCTGATGGTTTTCTATCTGGCAGTTCTATCAATTGCTTTGAGTAGAGTGTTGAAGTTCTCAGCTATAATTGTGTTTTTTCTATTTCTTCTTTCAGCATTGCCAGGTTGGCTTTATGTGTTTTTCAGCCTTGGTGTTTGGGTCACAGCCTTTTGGGACTGCTATGTCTTCTTAGTAGATTGACCCTTCTATCATTATATATTGTCCTCCTCTGTCTTTCTTGGCTTCAAAGTCTACTTAATTTGATATTGATATTGCTACTTCTGCTTTCCAGAGATTAAAGTTTTCATTATATATAATTTCTCATCCTTTACTTTCAACCTGACTGTATCATTAATTTAATGTGAGTTTCTTGTAAACAGCATATAGTTGAGTCGGCTTTTTAATCCACTCTTTAAATTGATGCATTTATGTCACCTAAGGTAATGTGATTATTGATATGTCATGGTTTAAGTCTTTTATTTAACTGTTTGTTTTTGTCTTGTCTCTCTTTTGGTTTTCTGTTTTTCTTTTCTGCTTTCATTTAGGTTACTTAAACATTTACTTTTAGAATTTCTTTTTGATTCAACAATAGTGTTTTTAAATGTTACCATTTGTATAGCTTTTTCAGTGGTTGTTTGGAGTATTATATATACATTACTTATCACAGACTACTAAGGTAATCATTTTACCAATTTGAGTGAAGTGTAGAAATTCCACCCCCTTTCACATTTCTTTACTTCCCCCCATTTGTAAAAGAATTGTTGCAAGTAGTGTCTATGCAAAATATTTAGAACCACATCAAACAATGTTATAACTTTTGCTTCAACTGTCATTATAATTTAGAACACTCAAGAGAAGGAAAACCTATTGAACTTACTCAAATTTTTTATCACCGCATCCTTTTTTCCTTCCTGGTGTTCCAAGATTCTATTATTATTATTATTATTATTATTATTATTATTATTATTAATTTACTTCTCTTTAGTGAAATTCATTTAATCACTTTTAGGGGTTAGGTCTTCTTGCCCTGACTTCTACTTAGTCTTCTCTGATAGCACACTGGGGGAGATGTTGGAGAAACTTGTTATAGCTTTGTGAAGGTGGAATCTAGTCTCCCTATTCAGTCTTGAGTAGTATGGGTTGAAACAAAACCAGTTTTTTTCCTGTGGTATTTGTTGGGGTAGGGAGGTTATTATCTAGAAGTTTTCTGTCTTGCTGAGATGCATTCTTCTTGGTCATTGACTAGAAAAAACAGGCTTTGCTTTTTTTTTTTTTCACTTTTCTTGTCTGTGTCCATTGGCATTTCTAGGTTTCTGGTTTGTTTATATATTCTTGTGGGATCATGACTCAAAAAAGAATCTCAGAGAACATGATACCATATTACTCCTGGAGTCCCAAGTTCCCTAAATAATCTGCCTTCTCTCTACCTTTCTGAGTTGTCTTATGTTTTACATACAAAATAATAGTTGTCCTAAGCAGACAGAAAAATGAAGAGTGCATTCACTCCATCTTTCAAAGAGTGGAAATTTTTTCCTGCTTTGTTTTGATTAGTGTTAGCATGTATTATATCTTTGTCTATCCTTTTACTTTTAAACCCTTTGTGTTTTTATATTTGACATGCTTTCCTTGTTGGAAGTATATAGTTAGATCTTAATTTTTTTAATCTAGCTTGATAATTAAGGTATTTAAAGTCAGTTTAAATTTAAAGTGATGGTTAATGTGGTTAAGTTTAAGTCCATCACATTGCTCTTTGTTTTCTCTTTTTTCTCTGCCTTTTATTTGAGAAGTTGAATGTATTTTAAAATTCCATTTTATCTTCCTTGTTGTGTCATGAGCTGTAACTTTATTTTTTGATTGGTTACTTTAGGGTTTACAATGTTGTTTCCTCATTATAGCTTACTTGATAGTGATAGTATATTATTTAAAATATCATAATCTATCAATAGTAATCTTCCATTTCTCCCCTCCCACTTTTTAAATTATTATTGTTATACATTTACTTCTGTTGTAATTGCCATGCTACCTTGCTTTAATTTTGCATAGTCAATTATTTTCTAAAGTAATTTAAACTATTTAGGAAAAATTTACATATTTACTCTTATAGTTATTTCTGATACTCTATATTTCCTTGTGCAGGTATCTAGATTTCTAGCTGGATAATTTTTTTCTGCCTAATGGTTATTCCTTAACATTTCTTGTAGTGTGGGTCTGCTAGTGATGACTTATTTCAGCTTTTTACATCCCAAAACTCTTTATATTGCCTTTCTTTTTTGAAAGACATTTTTGCTGGGTATAGAATTTGAGGTTGACCATTTGTTCTTTTAGTACTTTAATGATGTTGCTCCAGTCTTCTCACCTACCCAGTTTCCAATGAGAAATCCATTGCCATTCTTATTCCTTTGTATATAACATGCCCTTTCCCTGTAGCTGCCATTAATACTTTCCTCTTAGGGATTTTGAGCATATATGATGTGTGGCTTTTTATTATAGTTTTATACATGTTTCTTATCCTTGGGGTTCATTTAGCTTCTGGATATGTTAATTTATAAATTTTGTCAAATGTGAAAAATTTGGTCATTATTCAATATTTTTTCTGCCTCTCCAGCCTTGGAGATTCCAATTACATATATATTAAGATGCTTGAAGTTGTCTCACAGCTTGCTGATGCTCTCTTCATTTCTAAAATTCTCTGGTTTTCTCTGTGCTTCATTTTAGTTTGTTTATATTGCTATTTTTTGTTTACTAATTTTCTTCTGCAACATTTAATTTGTCATTAATTATATCTCATGTATTTTTCATTTTACCTTTTAAAGTTTTCATATCTAGAAGTTTAGTTGGGATCTTTTTTGTGTTTTCCACATCTCTGTTTAGTTTTCAACATATGAAATACAGTTATAATAACAGCAGTTTAATATATTTGTGTGCTAATCCTAATGTGTATGCCAGTTTTTGAGTTGATTTCAATGATTGATTTTTCTCCTTATTATGGGCTGTATTTCCTTGCTTTTTTGCATGCCTGGTAACTTTTCATGGGATACCAGATGTTATGAGTTTTTTTCTTGTTGGATATTGGAAATTTGTGTGTCCATTACTCATTACTTCATCTTGGCTGGAAGAGGAAGTCACTATTTGTCCTTTGAAATACTGTCAGTGCTGGGGTGTCAACAGAGCCATATCTGGACACTGACACATCTTATCTGGTGACAGTAAGTGAATAGGTTTGGGCTGGTCTTCCAAGGATGCCTGGAGTTTATTCCCCAGTGCTGCAGAGTGGCTCCCTCCCTCCCAGAATCTACTACCTCTGTCATATTCCATTTTCAAGATTCTATTTTTTTATGGCATATTGGCTGCTTGTTTGGATAAAGAAAAAGAAAGAAATCTAAAGTACTACTCTCCATCTGAGTTTATAGTAGGAGCAAGAGCCAGTTTTCTCTTTTCTACCAAGTGTGTTTTATTCTCTTTCTTCATCATTCTCCTGTTCATTTACAGTGTAGAGTGCCTATTTTTTTCTATGCACTAAGAATTCTTAATAAACAAGATAGGCAAAGTTTATAACCTCTTGCAGTTTATATTCTGGTGAGGGAGCCTATGATAGTCTGAATAATGGCTTTCAAATATGCCCATTTCCAAACCTGTGAATATGTTACCTTACATGGCAGAAAGAACTTCACAGGTATGATTAGGCTTAGGCTTTTGAGATGGGGACATTATCCTGGATTGTCTGAGTGGGCCCATGTAATCATAAAGATCTTTACGAGAGGCATGAGGGTTAGAACTAGAGATAAGACAACAAAAGCAGTGGTCATAGTCACAGAGAATTGTTTTAACTGACTAATTTTGTGTCGGTTTGTCACAGCACCAGTAGGGTGTGAATACTGGACCAAATAATAAATGAACAAACAAATAACCAATTACAGATGCCAGTAAGTGCTATAGATACAGTGAACAGAATATGAATGATGCAGTAATAGAGAGTAATGGCTGTAGATGATGATGTGGAGGAGAACCCAATTTGAACTGGGTGGTCAAGAAAGGTCTTTTTGATGAGGTGGCATTTCATATGAGTCCTGAAGGATGAAAGAAACCAGTTCTGGTAAGCTTCCTTTTCTTTCTCTTTCCGGCCCAGCATGGGCTCCCCACCCCTTGTCTTGCTAAGAACACTGGAATAAGAACAAAACACAATTACAAGTTATTTCTAACCTAGAGATTAATAGAAAAAGAGTGAGTTTAATTTGCAAGAGAAAGTATTAAGGGTAAATGGGGGAAAGACTCCTTGGCTGAAAGCTGGTTGAGAAAGGCCTTGTTAATCCTCAAATAGCGGCATCACTCACATTTGAACTTGGAAGATAGCTCAGAGGGCAGTTGGTATAATCCTGCGGCTTGCTGAGGAGAAGAGGGAGGCAACTTGTTCATAGTTGCTCAGCTAGTTATCAGCAAAACAGGGCCTGGAGCCCACATGTTATATTTCCCAGTTTTGTGTGGTCTTCCTCACTTTCCCCACCTCAATACCATCAGGATTAATTTCAGATTTTGGGGTTAAGCCCCTTGATCCAATTATCTGCCAAGGCACCCAAAACAGTCTTGGGCAAAACCAGCTTCTTGGAGGATGCAGGATGTCCTGCTCAGCAGACTTGTTCAGACACCCAGAGAAAAAGTATGGGGCTCATAGTGGGACCAGCCTGAGTGCCAACCCAACACCCCACTGAAGGGCCAGAACATTCTTGCTGTTTCCAGGCCACTGAGGCTAAGATGGTCTGTTGCTGCCTACCCATAGCCACTTTCTGTCCTCTGATTACAGGTTGGTCCAAGAGTGTGAATAACCATTGAGAAGGAGAATTGGGTCAGGATTCCCAGTGTCACTAGTGATGCTAACATGCATTGAATTCCCTGGGAGCTGTCCTGAGGATGCAAACTCACTTACGGGAAGTTGGCAGATGTTGACTAAAGCTTGCCTGTACTCAACAATATGTTGGGTCTGGTGGGTAGAAAAGTGAATAGGGTGACAAAGGGAACAAAAGGAAGAGTAGTTGTACTAATTAGAAGGGCTTCTGAGTCTGTCTCGTGGATTCTCAAAGAATGCTTGCTAGCTAACTACTAATTCAGAGTCATTGGACATAGTTATTGACCCTATTCACCTGGGACTGTGCTAGGTACATTCATATCACCTCACTTAATGTCTATAAAGTTCCCTGCCATATTGGTCCTTACTGCCTCTATCCCAGGAACACAAGACATAACTGAGAGTTATGGAGTCATGACAAATGACTTGCTCAAGATGGTGAAATGCAGGCTGAGTCTACTGGAATCATTACTGTCCTCACTAAATAAATGAATGAGGAAATGATTGGGAAACAAAGACTATTCAAGCTAGCTGCAGTGTGCAGACAAGAGGTGGTAAGGATTCTGAAAAAGGAAAAATGTCCATGGACAGGGATCATCAGGAAAGATTTGGAAAGGAACAGAGAGGACTCTCAGCCTCTGTTCATGCCAGACAGATAATCATGTAGTGAGAGAAGATACATTTTGAAAAATGATGAAATAATTTAAACCAATAAATATATCAGGAAATGTGAATAGGGCCACACACAAATTTTAATGGGGAACAGAGAAAGATCCACCATCAGGAATAATGACACCTAGGGTTAAAGGCAGGAGTAGGGGGGACTGGAACCTGGAGGTAAAAGGTAATGTTTATGGGGAGAGGAGTTAGTGACATGCTCCAGTCAGAGGAGGTTGGAGAAGCACATTCGGGGAGGAAACATGGTATGTAAAGCCAGGACCTGGCATGGGGTGTGTATGTCTGGGTGCCATGCTCAGCACTGTGCATCTGAAAGGAGGGGTTGGGTGGCAGGCAGAGGGGCCACCACTAGGCAAGGGGGCCTAAGCCAGCAGGAATCTGAGAGGAGAGTGAGTTGGGTGAAGCAGTCCAGTGGAGGCCTCAGTCCCAGACCCAACCCTGGTCAGAATGCCTAGCTCTTAGGGGGTGAGATCCCCCACCTTGCTTGGTCTCATCTTTCCAAGGCACCATATTTTCTCTTGAGCATGTTTTATGGTTCCCAACTCCCAAGGGCATGGCCCTCACTCCTAAATCTGGCATTTACTGCTGTCTAGGCTCTGGTCCCAGCATGACTTTGGTGCTTCAACTCTGCTCTCATCTCCCATGTCCTCTGCCTCAGGTGCACCAGTCTTTACCTGCTCCTAGAATAAAAGAGGCCTCTTGCTATTGAACCACAGCTCAGCCCACCGCTCACCTCCTACCTCATGGCCGTTCTCCCTTACTATTCAAACCCCTCCTTTGAGACCTGGCTCAAGGGCCACCCACTCCAAGCAGCCTACTCTGGCTTTCCTGATTCAGAATGGCCCATGCCTCCTTTAAATAGCTACAGATTTTGCTGTTCATGCATCTCCCTTTACATTTAGCACATGATCCTTGAATACATTGTTCTGCTACGGTAAAATAGTTACAGGACTCATAAGATGTGGTTTCAAAGCACACATGAGTTTTGATGTGTTAGTAAATATTTTTGTGCTGTGGGGGTTTTTGGTAAAATAAATGCAGGGTATTATTGTGTTATAATTTTATTGTGGTTAAAACAACCTAGTATATGGGATATGGCTAAAAAACAGTTGGCTCCGATGAATGGTTATAGAACACATTGTTTTCTCTTCCCATTAATGTCTTCCCCACACAGGGTTCAGCTACTCAGAGCCACAGTGGTGTCCAAACTTTTGGCGTCTTTGGACCCACTGGAAGAAGAAGACTTGTCTTGGGCCATATGTTAAATACACAAACACTAACAAAAACTGATGAGCAAAAAAAGATTTTAAGTAAATTTATGATTTTGTGTTGGGCTGCATTCATAGCCATACTAGGCCCCATGTAGCCAGTGGGCTGCAGGTTGGATACCTCTGCAGGGTCAGCCACAACATGCAGATTCTGTGAGGGCCTGATTGCTCAGCCTCGGCCCAGAAGAAGCAGGGAGGGAGCTCAATATCTCAACCCTGAGTGTCCAGGTGCTCTCTAGTCCATTGTTGCTGCTTTTCCTGCCTGTGTGGCAGGTGAAGACACATGTTCTAGGCTCACCACAGACTACTAAAAAGCTGTGGTTCAATGCTAGTAATTGTTGTTAGGTTCTGTCATGCTATTGGTCCCTAGGAATCTGTCTGCTGTCTTTCCAAAATTTTCTTTTCTTTCTTTTTCTTATGATTTTGTTGTTGTTCAATTACAGTTGTCTGCATTTTCCCCCCATGACTCCTCCAACCCCAACCAAACCCACCTCCCTCCCTTGCTTCCACCCTTCCCCTTGGTTTTGTCCATGTGTCTTTTACAGTACTTTCTGAAAACCCTTCCCCATTATTCCCTCCCACCTCCCCTCTGGTTACTGAAAGATTGTTCTTAATTTCTATGTTTCTGGTTATATTTTGCTTCCTTTTTTCTTTTGTTGATTAGGCTAGAGTTAAAGGTGAGATCATATGGTATTTGTCTCTCACTGCCTGGCTTATTTCACTTAGCACAATGCTCTTCCATTCCATCCATGTTGTTGCAAAGGGTAGGAGCTCCTTCTTTCTCTCTGCTGCATAGAATTCCATTGTGTAATTGTATCATAGTTTTTTGATCCACTTCTTCACTGATGGGCACTTAGGTTGCTTCCAGCACTTGGCTATTGTAAATTGTGCTGCTATGGACATTGGGGTGCATAGGTTCTTTTGCATTGGTGTTTCAGGGTTCTTAGGATATAATCCCAGCAGTGGAATTGCCAGGTCAAAAGGCAGTTCCATTTTTAGTTTTCTGAGGAAATTCCATACTGTTTTCCACAGTGGCTGCACCAGTCTGCAATCCCATCAACTGTGTACTAGGGTCGGTCCCCTTTTCCCCACATCCTCTCTGACATTTGTTTGTTGATTTGCTT
>PVKU01012347.1:0-35992 GCA_004027475.1 Anoura caudifer | reverse complement strand
ATAATCCTAGCAGTGGAATTGTTGGGTCAAAAGGTAGGTCCATTTTTAGTTTTCTTAGAAAATTCCATACTGCTTTCCATAGTGGCTGTACCAGTCTGCAGTCCCACCAACAGTGTACTAGGGTCCCCTTTTCTCCACAACCTCTCCAACACTTGTTGTTTGTTGTTTTGTTTATGATGGCCATTCTGACTGGTGTGAGAGGAGAGGGATAGGAATATCCAGGGAAAAGGGGAAGGGATTAGAGCAACAAGTATGAAAGACATATGGACAAAAGCTGGGGGGGGTGGAAATGGAAGGGAGCTGGGGAGGGCTGGGGCGGAGGGACGGGATGGGAGTAGAAAACAGAAGACTGTATAAGAACAACAATTAAAATAAAATTTAATAAAAAAAAGAAACTTGAAAAAAAGTATAAGAAAAGTTGATTCAAAACTTGCAAAAAAAATGATGAATTGAACTAAAAAAAAAAAATCTCAAGTCAATTCTGACACAGCTGGGACATTATTTGACAATGAGAACTTCTAAATAATATAGCCAGTTCCAACAACATAATGGAGAATCCTATAATATTTTTAAAAAATGTTACAAGAAGCATGAGAAAATTAGCCTTCAGAGACTCAAAGGACAGCACTACCTCTTGAAAACTTGTTTTTATGAGTTTAAATGTTCATGATAAAAAAGGCATTTAACTAAATAAAATCAAGGAAATCATTCACTTTCATGAGCGGTATCTGTGAATCACAAGCTATAATGCTGAGCTATTCTTTCCTATGAAGTTATTGAGCTTTCCATTGAATATTTGCTTACCATCTACTGTAGGTAAAGCACTGTAACTATGAGATCAAGCTTGTATCCTCAAGGAGCACACCCAGTGCAGATTGGACAGGGGAAGGTAAGCAACATTATAAAGAAGAAACTATAATGTAGGCTACATGTAATTGAATGTAAAGAAGAAACATAAGAGGGCTGTGTGAGATTGAAAAAAACAATGCATTCTGCCCTGAGTGGTGTGGCTCAGTGGATTGAGTGCCAGCCTGCAAACCAAAGAGTCACTAGTTTGATTCCCAGTCAGGGTACATGCCTGGGTTGTAGGCAATGTCCCAGTAGGAGGCAGGCAAGAGGCAACTATACACTGATGTTTATCTCCTTCTTTTTCTCCCTCTTTCCCCCTCTCTAAAAATAAATAAATAAAGTCTTTAAAAAATAATGCATTCTGATGTAGGGCAATTTTGATTTCTCCTTAGCAGCAATGACATAATTTCAGTAATAAATTATGAGTGGGATGCCATTTATTAAAAAAATAATGGCCAGTTATTTTGAATGGGCACCTTTCCTGGGCAGATCTATCAAAAATAGCTCCTGGATCACTAAGAATTTTAGGTAAGCCTTTCTTAATGGTGTGGTCAGCTTTTCTAGTCTCTCTGGTCCTCTAGTCTTTACCTACTGTCATACCTGTAAAGCTTTCTTAAGGAGAGGGCCAAAGCTCAGATCCCCTGGGTTTTTGTAGACTTCTGGTTTTGTGAGGACCTAAGATTCTGCTTGGTGGTCTCTCAGATTAGGAGGAACCACGATGATAGGCCACTCTAGATCCATGAATGACTTAACAGAATAGACCTGGAACATGCACTGTCAGTTATGGACACTGCACTAAGTTAGAAATTACTCTATTTTTCCTAAGGTCTTGCTCACCTCTAATATTTTTTGAATTCTTTATACTATTGAGAATTGCATCTTATTTTTTCCTGTTCAAAAATAAGCCCAGGGTATTGCAGCTTGGAGTTTCTTGGAGAACTTTTTCTTCTAGATTACAAAATACTTAAGACTAAGTTTTATTTGGGTTGCTACTCCAACACAGTCAGTGGAACAAAGCTATATGAGAATATCAATCTCTAGTTGGTGAAGTTGTTTTGCATGGAGTTGTGGGTTAAAATTTTTGAAAACCTCTACTGAGGTGTCCAAACTTTTGGTGTTTCTGGGCCTCACTGGGAGAAGAAAAGTTGCCTTGGGCCACACATTAAATACATTTTGACACATAATCACAAAAAAAATCTCATAATGTTTTAAGTAAATTTACAATTTTGGGTTGGGCCACATGTATAGCCATCCTGAGCTGCATGCAGCCTGTGGGCTGCAGTTTGGATACCCCAGGAACAGTTTAGTAAATTTTTGGAAGATGGTGGAAACCAGTTTTCATGGGAGTGGGAAAGCTACATACAAGCAAAAGGAAGGAGAGGCTAGTATGATCCATGCATTACTGAATTTAACTTGAATACATTTGCTCTTTTTTCCCCGTTTTTATTTTTGTTGTTTTATTCAGTTTGCTCCAAGAACAAAATCAATAATCACAGACATTATTTTCATTGGCTTAAAAGCTTGATCAATAAAACCAGAAAAAGAGAAAATTTTACACAAGCTACAAAGAAAGTATTCCTGGAGTTTCACTGTCATGAGGGCAAACGGAAATAATACAAATACAGTAAGTGTTAACATTTAGAACAGACTTATAACCCACTTACTTCTAGATATTTCTGGGACTCTGTTGCAAATTTTTCATATGTCACTGCTAGATTGCTTTGACTCATGTGAACTGATGTTTAGATTAATATAGATATAGATGGATATTCATATAAATAATTATACATGTGTGTATACATGGGTTAATACACACACATAATTTTTTTTTATTTGTCATCTGGGAAAACCTAGAAACAGTCACACCTCAGAAGCAACAAGCACATCCAGCACCCACATATCTGTCTAATGCTGCTTTCCAATAAGAACCAGGGGCTTCTTGCAGAACTACCTGGTTATGACAGGGGAGGGTATATGGGCAGGAGTCTGGAGCACCTTGTAGTGATGGAAAGTAAGGAACTGCTTATATAAATAAACAACAACAACAAAAAGCACCTAGTGTGGGGAATGCTGAAAAGGCATCTGAGAGAGCTCTCAGTGGCCAGTGCTGGAGCAATTTGAGCAAAACAAAAAGTATTGAATTATAATTCAAAATCTAAAAGAAATATCCATGAGTTCATACTGATCCAATTAAATAAAATAGAATAGGCAAATCTTAGTGCAAAGAAATTCCAAATAACTAACACAGATAATCTGCCATCAAGGACTCAATAATAATGTTGTTTCATATGTAAATAAAAGGCATCAAGTTATATAAGCATAATGACCATATGGTACATGATTGTAGGTTTAACATCTTGACATCATGGATACTATTTTTCTTTCCATATAAATTCATTTATTTATTTTAAAACTGTGTTTAATTTTGCATAAACTATAGTATAGTATATAGTTATATACTACATATTCTATAATACATATTATATATACTAACTATATGTGAATATAGTTACTACATCCCCTACATTCCTAAGTTTCAAATACTGAAAATGGTAGATTTAATCCATTTACATTGAATAGAATTGAGTGTCTACAGAAACAATTAATTATAGGAATATAACAACTAAAAAGAGTAAAGACAAAACCTACTGGAAATTAAAAAACTTAATCATATCAAAAACACAGTGGGTACAAAGAGCTCTAGGAAGTTGAGAAAGGGCAACTTCAGATTGTGAAAACAAGAAAACAATATGTGGCAAGAGGAAAAAATAGAGCAAAAGGAGGCTGGCAACTGATGAATAGACAGATAAAATGTAATATATCCACACAATAGAATACTGTTTTGTAATAAAAAAGAATGAAGTATTGTACTTAAACACATTGTAACATGAATGAAGCTTAAAAACATTATGTTCAGAGAAAGAAAACCACATACTGAATGATTACACTTGTATGTAATGTCCATAATAAGAAAATCTATAGAGATAGTTATGCAAGTCTTCTGTGGATGGGAAGGGGTAGGGGAAATTGGACAGCAGTGACTGCTAAATCATAAGTGGTTTCTTATGGAGGTGGTGAGCTTGTTCTTATATTGATTTTGTGATGGTTATACAAGTCTGTGAACATACAAAAACCATTGAACTGCATATTTTAAATTGGTAAATTGTATAGTATGTAAACTGCATGTTATCTAATTTACAAATTAAAAATAAAGGAAATTTGCAAGACAGTTTAGAGCCTTATTTAAAGAGATCATGACTGTTGGGCCAAAGACTTTTCCTTTAGAGACTGAGTAGAAGGAGGAATGGCATATGCAGATATAAATTTTAGAAAGATCACTTTGACAGTAGTGTGTTGCATGAAATAGAGGCAGGGTAATAGGACACTATTACTATAGTGAAGCCCCATTAAAACAGAACTGGGAGGGTTGAGACAGAAAAGTGGGAATGGCATAATGGCATCAGGAAGTAGAACTGAAAAGAATGTGAGGTAAAGAAGGAGACAGGGGGAATAGGACAAGAAGAGGGGAGGTATGGAGAGGGGATAGAGAGAGATTGGTTTAAAGAGTAAAGTTTGAGTGCTGTATGGTGATGTTATACCCCAAGATGAATGGTAAGGGGGATGGGGTAATAGGGTAAAAAATGTAATAAATTGTTAGGTTCAGCTTTGGAAAAACTGAGATATTAGGAGATATTATGAGTTTGAGATATTATGAATATACTCATATCAAGACATCCAAGTAGTTATTGAAACTTGCTTCATACAAGTAAAGGAAGATAAAAAATGTTAAAGATTATGCCAAAAAAATTAAAGAAATTGAAGATTTTGAGAGAGTTCCTCTGTTTGAGGTTGTTGGAGATATGGCAAGAAAGAGATTATTGACAAATAAAGTTTTGAAAAAGGAGGAAAATAAGAGAAATATTTACTAAAGGAAGTAAGATTCAAGAAAGAAGAAGTCATCAGCACAGTAAGGTGAAAGTTCTATAAAGCTGCTGGTAAATTATTTGAGAGAAAATTTAATAACATCCTGTAGATGAAGCTAAAATTTCAATAAGTAATAGAAAAGGGAATAAACTATGAGTGTCATCTGTTCCTTAAGAAATGGATGTTTTACATAGAAACACACAAAAAAGTGAAGCAAAGGGAACATACTGTAACAGTAGAAAGACTATTAGGAATCAGTGGGAAATAGGTCTAGGGAATCAAAGATCTTTTCAATCACTTCTGTCATTTCTCATTTTGTTATCATGGATTTTGTTATACATAAATTTCATCCAAATCCCCCTGGTATCAATCTGCACCATCCACTGTATTAGATTTTAGAAGAGAAACTGTTTTCATTTTTAAAATTGTTCCTTTTATTGCACTAAAATCTCTAAATTTAACCTGCAAAGTATTCAATTATTCATCCAAATGTTTTTTATGGAGCACCTGCTACATGGAAAGCGCAGTACTGGCTACTAGGGTTATAATGAGTAATAGCTGATTAGACTCTTCAACATGTAACTAGCAAGCTGATACTGATTATAAGCATCAAATATAAAACCAAATGTAAAATTACCATGGCAAGTGCTACTTTTCATATTCTGGATTATAGTGAGTATTTTTTCTTTACTCTTCCCTATCCAATGTTATACTACTTTCTATTTCTTCATTCTTGATAACTCTCAGACAATGGTGCTACTACACCTCATTGAATTCTCATATCATTCAGGTACAACTCTACATCTTGCATAATTCATCAAATATCACAGAAGTGTAAAGATTGAATTATGTATTTATTTTTAGAGAGTGGAGAAGAGAGGGAGAAAGAGAGGGAGAGAAATGTCAATGTGACAGAGAAATATTGATCAGTTGCTTCTTGTTAGGACCAAACCTGCAACCCAGGCATGTGCCCTGACTGCGAATCAAATCAATGACTTTTCACTTTGCAGGATGATGGCCAGCCAACTGAGCCACACTGGTCAGAGCAAAACATGAAGATTTAAAGCATGGCCTAAAGGTAGGTTATCTACCTCATAGAATTTTATCATTTTATCTCTTCATATGTCTAAATATTAAGGAAACATCTATGTGATCTATATGAGGCCTTTTAGAGGCAAATACAACAGGAAAAATGTGATATGTAGAGGGAATAAATTTATTATATTTTCTTGGAATTGCAATTTTCCTGGAATGTTCTTTGGAAATACAGTATTATTAAAATGCACATTGCTTATGGAAAGTATTAAATTAATACATCCAGAACCTTAAGACAAGGTTTATTTAAAAAGTTAAATTGGAAATCTAAAGAAGCAAACAAAAGCCTAAAATCTCCCTTTTTCTTTGGGAATGTTTGCAAAGGCATTTCTAATTCTTATCCATATGACAGGCTGCAGGTCTTGGACTTAATCAATTGGGGACATGATTAAAACCAGGGAGGACAGAACTTGAAGTAAGTAGCAGAGGTTTGATTAGGTTTGAAAGACTCATGTAGGTGTTGAAATTCAGCTCGGTAGAGATGATTCTAAATTCCAGGGACAAAGTTCAAACTGTAAGAGCCATACTCACACATGGAAACTTGTCAGGAAAGCCCAGGAAAACTATCAGCACAGCTGGCAACAGACTCAGGCAAAGGTGCTCTATACTGTCCATCAATATCCAGTACTTGCATGATTTCAATGGTGATATCTACACAATTTACTCTCCATCTTTGACTACAGCCATTATTAGCTTTTGATCTGGAGACTGATATCCCTGTCTTCTTCTAGCTGTCCTTCTAACCTCTAGCTCAACAGATTCCTCATTTTCTCTCTCAAGTCTGCTTCCATCCCAAGTTCCTCAAGTTAATTGCACCATCTCCCAAGCCATTCAAGTGTAAAGTCTCAGTTCTCTGACTCCTCTGGATCCCTGGGCCCCATTCAGTTGCCAGATCTCTTTGATCCTATTTCCATCTAAACCCTGAAGTTCACACCCTCTTTTCTATAAGCATGGCTGTTGTTGGGGCCATAACACCCCTCATCTAGACTGATGTGAGATAGCTGATTAGCCCATCAATTAGCTGATCTCTCTGTTAGCTTGCCCTCCTAATTCATTTTATCCTGTTGTAAATTTAATCTTAATAAAAGGTTATAATGATTCCTATTCCCAAATAAAACTCTAAACTAGCAGATTAACATTCAATAACATACATCATTTAGCCTCAATGACTTTTCCAAAATTACCTTTAACCCTTCTCCAGTTCATGCACCCAATCTTGCCCTTTTGCTATGTTAGGTTCTACTTGTTATGGTAACTTTTTTTAAGGTCATCACCTCTATTTAAAGTGCCCTCCATCCAAACTGGAGAGCATTATGCTAAGCGAAATAAGCCAAGAGGTGAGAGACAAATACCATATGATCTCACCTTTAACAGGAACCTAATCAAAAAAACAAACAAACAAGCATAATATAACCAAAGACACTAAAATTGAGAACAAGAGAGGAGAGGGATAGGAATATCCAGGGAAAAGGGGAAGGGATTAGAACAACAAGTATGAAAGACATATGGACAAAAGCTGGGGGGGGGTGGAAATGGAAGGGAGCTGGGGAGGGCTGGGGCGGAGGGATGGGATGGGAGTAGAAAACAGAAGACTGTATAAGAACAACAATTAAAATAAAATTTAATTTAAAAAAAATAAAAAAAAATAAAGTGCCCTCCATCCAAAGAATTTCTCTATGCCAAAACCCTACCTATTCTCGGTTCTATTTTTATAAAGCCACCTAAAGCATGGAAGTTAAGCCATATTACCCCCCCCTTTTCACCAAATTCTAATAGGCCTTAATCTCTCTTTAAAAATAATTATTTTGTATGGCTAAAGAAAACAGTATTAAAATAGAAAGAGAACCAACTATATGAGAAAACATATTTGCCAATGATACCTCAGACAAGGGTTTAATCTCCAAAATATATAAAGAACTTACACAACTCCACTCTAAGAAGACAAGCAACCCAATTAAAAAATGGGCAAAGGACTTGAACAGACACTTCTCCAAGGAGGACGTACAGAAGATCCAGAAACACATGAAAAGATGCTCCATATCGCTAGCTATCAGAGAGATGCAAATTAAAACCATAATGAGATACCACCTCACACCAGTCAGAATGGCCATCATAAACAAAACAACAAACAACAAGTGTTGGAGAGGTTGTGGAGAAAAGGGGACCCTAGTACACTGTTGGTGGGACTGCAGACTGGTACAACCACTATGTAAAGCAGTATGGAATTTTCTAAGAAAACTAAAAATGGACCTACCTTTTGACCCAACAATTCCACTGCTAGGATTATATCCTGGAAACCCTGAAACACGAATCCAAAAGATCCTATGCACCCCAATGTTCATAGCAGCACAATGTACAATAGCCAAGTGTTGGAAGCAACCTAGGTGCCCATCAATAAATGAATGGATCAAGAAACTATGGTACATTTACACAATGGAATTCTATGCAGCAGAAAGAAAGAAGGAGTTCCTACCCTTCGCGACAGCATGGATGGAACTGGAGAGCATTATGCTAAGCGAAATAAGCCAGGAGATGAAAGACAAATACCATATGATCTCACCTTTAACAGGAACCTAATCAAAAAAACAAACAAACAAGCATAATATAACCAAAGACACTGAAATTAAGAACAAGAGAGGAGAGGGATAGGAATATCCAGGGAAAAGGGGAAGGGATTAGAAAAACAAGTATGAAAGACATATGGACAAAAGCTGGGGGGGGGTGGAAAGGGGAGGGAGCTGGGGAGGGCTGGGGCGGAGGGACGGGATGGAAGTAGAAAGCAGAAAACTGTATAAGAAAAACAATTAAAATAAAATTTAATAATAAAAAAATAATTATTTTGGTATGTGTCTTAAGTCCCCCTCCTGAATTTCATTATTTGCAAGGGTCCAATTAGTTGTCACCCAATTCAGAAAGATCCAAAGCACTGTTTCAGTGTGTCATGAAAGACAAGTTATTGATATTTCTGAATAAGTGAATATTTTTCAGATTCAAACACCAAAATCTGTAGGAGCTACACAGCATGCTGAAGGTCACACAGCTGTGAGAGGAGAGCCTTCCTTCCAAGTCCCCTGACTTCTCCCTGGTGGCTTTTGCCTTACACCAGCTGCCTCAAGTTGACCCACAGGTCTCAACACACCCCATGGGTCTGTTTTTACTTTTCAACCAATCAGTAAATGTGCTTTCCTTCAGACATTGGTGGAAAGCACAAATGCATGTACATTTTCTGTTTCACCTAATGATGTTTTCTGCCCTCTAGGATCTCAGTTCCACTGAACACAACAGTAGGGCTGTTTTCCTTGGATGCTGACATGAAATTGAGCTGAACTCCTCCTAACCCCTTGAATCTTGCACCTCGGGTTGCAAGTCACTTGGGTTTCCCAGTTGCCTCACAAGTACTTTCTGGTTTCAACCCAGTTGGAAATATTGAGACAAGAGTCTCTCTCAGAGTGTAGTGTTTGATCACTTTTACTTTTTTGAGTTGGAGGGAAGCAAAGACTCTAAAAACAAATAAACAACAGTTAATCAAGCTTTTGATCCTCCTCAAAAGTTTGAACTCCGTTCCAGTTTGAGGCAAAAATTTAGGTCAGCTCTCATTTTATTTATTTGTTTCAAATTTTTCAAGGGAGCCCTTCACCTAGGGTGCCCCAGGGCACAAACACAGTAACATACACAAACACATATTCACACACAATTACCATGTTATTTTAAAATTCATCCACCTTTCCATAGAAGCACTGCAATTTCCAAACAGCTAAAAAATAACAATAACAATCATAACAAATAAACTCCAAAGCCAACTGCATTTTATCAGCTCATCATTCAGTGGGAATTGCCCCTGTTGGTTTTGCAGTAAAGTTTGAGTGATGATGCTAAAAATTTCCCTTACCCTCAAATCTCCCCCACATAATCCCACTATCTGATTTGAAACGCCCACCATTAGAGATGTAGCCCTCTGAATGGAAGCATTAAGCAAAATCCTTTAATTTCCTAGGAGGGGTATCATTAAGCCACTGACACCTCATTGTGAATTAGTTTATAGGAGATTAATGAATGAGTCATTCTTAAAACCTAGAGGAACTCCCTGCAAATTTAGGCACTTGTTCACTATCCCTCAAATCCTTTCTTTCTATAACCCTGTTTATTTCACATTTACTCATGGCTATTTGCTTATTGAGAGTGCCAACCCCTACCTGGAATTTGCTTAACAACTTAAGATTTAGCTCAAAGTTCACTTCTTCCAAAGTATGATGGAATGTCTAGTGTTCCACACACATCAAGTCATTACACTGCGTTGCTTGTTTATTTTGGTGACTGTGCACAGGGGTGAGTGTGGGATAAATGTATATTGTATATCCTATCCACCCAATTAACAGAGTTCCACAAGGGTGAGAGCTGCACTATATACATGTTTACAAGCACAATTTACATAGTTAATGGCCAATAAGAGATGCTGAATGGAAGACCTTATTTCTCATGACTACCCCACTTTGGACACAATCAAGGTAGAATGGGGTGGTATTTTGGAGCCATTTTTTGAGGTGCCAGTAGAACAACGAAGTACAAGTAACTAGTAAGAGGGTGAGGGTCAATACATAGATTTATCTTGAGACACATTTGGATAGAAATGAGAGAATGAAATGCAAGGCTCTAGAAGAGATACATGGGTATATTTTGAGACCACAGGCGGCAGGCATAACAAGCAATGCAGACCAAAAAAGTAAATATTCTTCCACAGATACAACAAAAAGAGTTCAAACTACATAGAAGCAGATAAGGGAGTTGGTGGGAATGGTCAGAAAGTTAGTCTATATCAGGCTTCTCATAAAAAGACTACAGGTTAATGCTTTAAATGCAGTATAATGTATGTTTAGGAGCCAAGAGAAGAAAAGTAAAATTTCTGGAATAGCTTCCATAGGCATGGGAAAGGAAATTGGCCATGGAGAAACAAATTATGGGTATGCAGTTTTGAGGGCTCCACTTGGCTGGACACACACATGTTTATAGCAGTACTACAGAGCTATAGTAAAGGCTGAAGAGGTAACATTTGCCATGGCAGTTAATTTGACCTGGTCCAACCCAGGTCAAAGTCATTACCCAGTGCCAAGTCATTACACTGTCTTGCTTATTTACTTTTTTGGTGACTGTGCACAGGGGTGAGTATGGGATAAATGTATATTGTATATCCTATCCATCCAATTAACAGAGTTCCACAAGGGTAAGAGCTACAACCCAATTTTTGTGTGTCTGAGAGGTAAGTGAATACTAAGTGTACTTTTTTCATCAAACAGAATTACAACTCTTTGAAATAAATCATCATTTATCTCTCTATATAAGTTGTATATTTAGGAGATGTTAAGCGATCTATAGATCTCCTCTCCACTCCCTTCTTAACAGTAAGACAGGAGAGAATATGATGCCACATAAGGAAACAAGAGATTTGAAATTGGGAGAGTTGTACTATGCTGTCAGAGAATGGAGATCCAGTTGGCAAGTAGATGAAATACACAAAGGGGAATGTGCTGAAGATTGTGCCATACAGAATTATATGGTTGCAAAATTTAAGGGCTAAGAGTTTCAACAGGTCCTCAAACCAGTAAGACTCAACCAAGATGGCTGCATAGTAGACTCTCACCCAAATCCAGGAATCATTAAGATTAAAATGCCATGCTAACTCCTCACCCCTGGAAATTTTCATTTACTTAATCCATTGTGGCACCTGGGGAAAAATACTTTTTAAAAGCTTTCCAGGTGATACTAATATGCAATCAAGATTGGAAACCTATCCCAATTTCTTAATCTGAATATGAAAACTTAAATCCAAAGATAGCAGTAATTTGTGACTTAGGGCATAGCTGTTGTCAGGAAAAGGAAAGAAAACCCTCTGTTTAGCACAGAGATTTTGAAAGACCACATACAAGCCATGTGTTTCTTGAAATGTGACTGCTCTCCTTAGAAGTTTGTTTTTAAAATCACATGTTAAACAGCAAGATACACCTATAACAATGGCCAAAATGCAAATCACTGACAAGATCAAATGCTGGTGAGATTGTTCATTGCTGGTGGGAATGCAAAATGGTGCAACCACTTTGGAACACAATTTGGGAATTTTTTGTAAAACCAAACAAACTTGTACCATACCAGCTAGCAATCACATTCATTGGTATTTGCCAATCTGAACAATTATGTCCACACAAATACCTGCAGATATTTGTACCAGCTTTATTCATATCTGCCAAAACTTGGAAGCAAATGAGATATCCTTCAGTAGGTAACTGAATAAATAAACTGTGGCACATCCAGACAATGGAATAGTATTAGCACTAAAAAGAAATGAGCTATCAAGCCACACAAACACATGGAAAAAACTTAAATTCATATAAATAAGCAAAGGAAGGCAATTTGAAGGGCTTCATACTGTATCATTCCAGCCATATGACATTCTGGAAAAAGTAAAATTATGAGACAGTAAAAATATTAGAGGTTTCCAGGGGCTGGGGGTGTGGGTAGAAAGGGGTAATAGGAAGAGCACAGAGGATTTTTAAGGGAGTGAAAAATCTTTGTATTGACTATAATAGCGCATACACTTACTTGGTAGTATAATAGCATATATACTACTGGGGCACAGCCTAATGTAAACTGTGGACTTTGGGTGATAATGATGTGTCAGTGAAGGTTCTGCAGTTGTTAACAAATGTATACTCTGGTGAGGGATGTTGATAGTGGGGGAGGCTGTGTTTGTGTTCATGTGTGTGTGCATGTGTATGTGTGTGTGTGTGTGTGTGTGGTGGGGCATGAGGTATATGGGAAATCTCCTTACTTCCCACTCAGTTTTGCTGTGAACCTTACACTGATGTAAAAAACAGTCTATTTTAAAAAATCATACAGTAATTAAAAGTCTTAGTCGCAGAGGCAGCAGCCTACTGGGGATCTAAAAGACACGCAAGCCTGCTCACCACTGGTTACCCTCCCTCCTGGAATCTTTGAGGGCTCCCTCTTCCCTCTGTGGATGAGACTCTTTCCCCGAAAGTAAGTGTGGGAAGTTCCACAAGTGTTTAAGGAGAGGACAGGGATGAACTTTTCCTTCAACCATCAGGAGAAGTGGCTGTGGAGTGGACCAAACAGACAGTGCTTTTCAACTTTAAAACATGTCAGAAATAGAATTTACCATTAGGATCGATAGTAATGGTTGCCATAGGCAGGCAGGCCAAACTTATTGTTTCTTGCAGAGGGAGGGAGAAAAAGAGACACAATAGGCACTCCACAAAGGAAAATAAGTGTGTGCTAAACATGAAATACTTTTCATGCCAAATTGTTGTCTGAAACCAAGCCACCATTTACGTAGACTGCTAGTGGATAGCCCAGTTGCTGTCACATGAGTCATACTTTCCTCCCATATCTAAGCTTTAATAATGCAGCAACAGAAAACTACCTGAAGTCTGGGCTGAGCTGCCGTCTTTCTCCTATATGGCAATGGGTGGTTAGGAAAAAAATAAAAAGGCACATTACTCCAAAGCACTGACTTTTAAAAATATACCAATTTCAACCCTGGAAATTAAAGGAAAAGATCAGTAACAGAGACATCCCAAAGATAGTGACGATCAATACAACTTTAAATAAACCTCTTTTTTTTTAAACTTAGGTTATCTTTTCATTTAACTGTATGAGTTCTTTAAATATTCTGGGTGTATGATTTGCATATATTCCATTCTTTGGGTTGTATTTTCACTTTATTGGTGTCCTTTGAAGCACAGAAGCTTTTAATTTTTTTAATTGCTGTTCTTGTACCATTTTCTTTCTTTTACTCCCATCCCAGCCCATCATCCCAGCCCTACCCACCTCCCTCCCATTTCCAACCCCCCTAGTTTTTGTCCATGTGTCCTTTATACTTATTGCTCTAAACCCTTCCCCCTTTCCCCTGAAATTTCCTCCCCTCTCCCCTCTGGTGACTGTCAGTCTGTTCTCAATTTCAGTGTCTTTAGTTATATTATGCTTGTTTGTTTGTTCTGTTGATTAGGTTCCTGTTAAAGGTGAGATCATATGGTATTTGTCTTTCACTGCCTGGCTTATTTCACTTAGCATAATGCTCTCCAGTTCCATCCATGCTGTCACAAAGGGTAGGAGCCATGGTATGTTAGCAGCAATCAGAGAAGGATTTGTCATGAAGCTAATGAAGCTTAAGTTCAGGGCCCTTCACTTACACAAACCCTTGCAAGGCTCAGCAAGGTGGTATGTGTGGGTGGGTCAGTGAAGGGGTTTCTTTTTTAAAAAATTCAAAAGTAAGATATTAGCCAAAATTGGTTGTAAACTACTATTTGTTTCCACTCTGAGTTCTCCTCCCTTGTCATGTTGGGTGGCATGGGCATGCCCCAGGGATTTGGGGGACAGGGTTAAGTGGAAGCTGAGTTGGAGGACAACTTACTTTGGGAATAGTGAGATAAATGTGTGTTTTTGCACTTCCTTGTAAGTACTGTAAATATGTAGCTGGAGTTCTGATGTAGGAATCACTCCACGAATATTGGTTGCAGCCCAGTCTGTAGAACCAGTGGTCATATTCTGATATGAACCTGTCTGGTGGCTTCAGCTCTGAGCATAGGCAGATGGTGGAGATCACGGATAGTGGAAGAGAAATAAGGTTTGGAATGTATGTAGTCAGATGCTGGCCTGTGGAAGAGTCACCCAATATTCAGTTTTGTGAAACTGTAAGTAGAGTACATGTAGGGGGAAAGGATTTTAGAGATGCAACTCACATTTAAATATAAAAACATTATCTAATTTCTTCTGTATATTTTGTGATGCTAGTGACATTTACCAGCTTTTAAAAAATGACTACCTGGTATATTTTTGTTATGTATTTTCTTATTTCTAAACAGATTTACTTCAATATTGTCCTTTCATTTGATGTTGATTTTTTTATCACTTTGGAGCAGGTCTTCTTTTATTTAGCAGGTTTTCTTTTATTTCTTTTATTTAATTCTTCATTGTATAATAGTTGACATTCAACAATAAGTAAAATGTACATTGTGGAACATACACTAAAGGTTGTACGTGTTTGTTTCACACAATATGATGTGTGCATTACAAACATCGCAGGTGGGTTCACAGCACTGGGCTCTCAATCTAGTTGTGGCCTCAAATTGTTTGTTTGTTTTGGGGAAATTCAATTAATAGAAGTTTCAGTTCTTCCTTCTGCAGCTATACTCAGCCCTCCCTACTTCATTCAAGATGTTTTTATGTCCAAGTGAAGTAAAAAATATATTTGAAAGAAAACAGTACAAATTATTTTGAGCAAAATGGGATTTTCTTTTAACCTGTATGTCTTTTGTTTTTCTTCAACTGTCCTGGAAAGGAGTCTTTTGCAAAATAAAGATTCTATTTCAAGAGGCAGTCACATTAGCAACACAAATTTTGGGGTGCTAATAGGTAACCCAATCCTTAGATTCTGAAAGACCTATCTTCATTTCCTTAGAGGATCATAAAGACAGAATTACTGGCCCCATAAGGTACAATGAGAAACAATGATGACTGTGGTCATGACCTCACAATATGCCACCAGATGGAGCCAGAGATTGAAGAGATGGCTGTAAAAGGAAGGAAAAGGAAGACCACTACCCATCTAAGGGCGGTTCTATTTGGAACAAAAACAATGTGGGAGTTTAGTGTGCATTCTTGTTTACCAAACAAACTGCTTTCTGGTTATGGATGATATTTGCATGTTCTTTCAGTTAGTGCAGGGCAGAAAGTGATGCATTATAAAGACAGTAAATTGGTAGAACATTTCATAAACTATAAAATACTCTACAGCCCTGGCTGGTGTGGCTCAGTTGGTTGGAGCATTGACCCATAACTGAGCGGTTTTAGGTTCAATTCCTGGTAAGGGCACATACTTTAGGTGTGGGTTTGTTCTCGGGTGGGGGCATATATGGGAGGCAATCAATCAATGCTTCTCTCTCAAATTAATGTCTCTCTCTCTCTCAATGAAAAATAATGCCCTCATGTGAGAATTAAAAAAACAAACAACCATCTCTACAAATGTAGCTTACTATTACTCTTGATGATATTTTGACAGATTTTTCTCTAGTAACATAGTGTCTGCATAACAAACTTTGAAATAATTTACTGGGTATAAACCAACAGGACATGACAATTCAGAGAAAAAGATACAAGTCTCATTTTTACAGAAGTCATATTCCATGTGGGCCCATAAAATATGTCTATGTAACCCAAATAATCAGGGTATATCAATGGCTCTGTTTCATCTTAGAGTCTCATTTATA
Organism: Anoura caudifer; assembly: GCA_004027475.1. Taxonomy (NCBI): domain Eukaryota; kingdom Metazoa; phylum Chordata; class Mammalia; order Chiroptera; family Phyllostomidae; genus Anoura; species Anoura caudifer. The sequence goes on along the minus strand of PVKU01012347.1, from coordinate 19,847 downwards.
GAAACATAAGATATTAGTCAAAGGTAACTTAAAAGTATTTGTGCCCCTAAAACAGGGTGTGCATTTTACAACTTACAACAACACTTAGGAAAGCAAGGTCCAGCTCATCTTTTTCAACAGGTCTCATCTCTCAGGAACTCTACTGTATCTTTTGCACATTTCTCAACTCCCTCTTTGAATTTTCTTCTTGAGACTCTTGCTCCAGCTGGGATACGTGTGGTGCTCATGCTGGGGCACTCTAGGATGGCCAGAAATTCATTAGTGGCATCAATCTATTCTTTCATGCATTTAGAAGGAAGTCCAGAATATCTTGCAAGTCTCATTCTTTACTCTCACTACTTCCTCTACCCCCAACTCCTAAAAGAAAGCCAGTCAATAAAACTCTCATCTATTGCATTTCTAGAAAGTTTCAGTTCTTTATCAAAAGAATCCTCATAAAAACTGCTTTCATTAATTTTATTCTTACTTCAGTATCAAAATCAGAAATTTTATCAACTGTGCTTTCTGAGATATTTATTTCAGACAGAAGCCTGGTGAGAATTCCAACATGGGAAATGAACCTTTGGAAAAAGTTATCAAAGTAGGAGGTTACAATGGATGATGCACTTCTAGATAGTCTCCCAGTAGATAACACTTAGTGACTCCGGAAGCTCCTGGAGTAGTTTGGTTACACAAGTACTATCACTTCAGAATCAAACAAAGAACAAAATCACTGTACGATTCTTTTTATGACATCAAGTCTGGAGCAGATACTTTCTAGGTTTTTCATCAAAGCTCATGTTATATGTCCAATGAATAGATAAGTTCCTCAAATAATTAAACAGTCATCCTGAGATCTATGTGTACCTTAATTCATTCAGATTTAGAATGTGAGGATTTTAAGGTGGTCAAATCAAAATATGAAAAAAAAAACACCTCTTTTTGAGCTAAGTTTGTCCAAGGGTTTTGGAAAAATCAGCGTAGCCAGCGATTTGATTCAAAAGTCACTTCCTTTCTTAGATTGCACTTTGAATGATCCATACTTACTCTTATGGACTATTGGCCAAAGCACTCCCATCCCCACCCCTTAACTTTCTCCATAAGCAACAATTTTAGCATCCTAAAGAAAATGCTTCTAAATGGCAGTTACCTTTATGTTCCTGTTACCTGGGGATATGTTATCAGTTATCAGATCATCAGTAATAGAAAAGGAATATTCTTAAATTTTAAGAAGAACATGGATGGCAGAATGTCCATATTGATCCCTCTCCCTTTGTCACTTCATGTGAGCTACTTCAGCAAAATGACGGCAGAGCACTTTCTCCAGACAACCATAGTGTTCAGCCTTCCTGGGTGGTGGCCGTGGCATTTCAGATAACATGGTTCAGGACTTTTGTAACGGAAAAGTTCACCTGATTTTTCCCCCATCATCCCTGTACTGTACTGCTTTTATCCCCAACCCCGCTACTTAAATTCCTGAAATCTGACATTTAGCAAAAAACATTTCACTGTAGCTAAAGTTAGGGAATAAAGTGATAAACAAAAATATAGTTCCTTATAATCCATTTCAGGTGACATAGAAAACTATTTTTAGAATACGAACAAGCTACTCTTACTCCTCTAGAAAGAGACACTCTTCTTTTTTCCACTGTGAGAGGGTATTTCCTTCCTCTTTCCTGGAGGCACAAAAGGTAAACTCTTTCCTTTACCTCTTTCACCATGATTCTGCTGAGTGGCCAACTCTCCTGTTCAGCACTTAAAAGGACTTCCCCATGTGTAACGTGTCAATATAGCAAATGCTGAGATGCTTACACAGTGAAAACTTGGATTGAGTAGTTACAAACCACCGTCTTCTTTTGAATCCCAGGGGAAATAATTTGTCATAAATTAAGAACAGACTGGGAATTGACTTGTGAGGTAAATTTCTTTTTGCCCTCCTTTCCAAATATCTATATCTAAATCTCTCTGTATCAATACATGTATAAAATTTGTATCTATATCTGTATATACACATATATGTATGTATGTGTATCTTCTATATGTGTGTAAAATATACATATCAAATACACACATGTAGGTGTATATACAAGTATGTATATGTACACATGTGTGTATGTGTGTATATAATCCTCACAAAACAATTTTCATCTTTTCAGAAATTTTCTTTGGACTTTCTTATGATTTTCTGACCCAGAATTATGTAAATAAATTATATCACACCAAGGCAATACGTTCAAGGAATTGCTACATTAAATAAGCAAACATCATTTGAAAAAAACCCACAAAAACAAAGTCCCTCATTCAGGTTCCTTTGAAACATGTTTATTCTTGGGAACTCATTCACTCTCCAAACCTTCTTACCTTTAAACTGCTTCCAAGCTCAAAGAGCCCCGGAAGGAATTCATATGCCTAAAGCTATACCACCCTGAGAGATCTCTTAAGTTTTACAGTTGTCAGGTGGGAGTGCGGGAAGGAAACCAGCCTGCAGCACACCTGCAGGAGGGAGCAGTTAGGGAGCGGCGCCAAAGACTCAGGCCTGCATCAGGCGTTTAAACTCGGGATCTGAAAGCTGTTGCTCATTTTTAAAAATAATAATGAAACGAAAAAACTTTTGGTACAGTGTCACTGAGAAAAGGGATCTTAATCCTATTGTCTTGCTTGACCTGATTCTTGGAACACTATAAATCTACCTGCCTCGATTTCATTTCAGGTTGAGCTGAACAAGGATCCCTGTTCACTGCCCTGTCCCAGGCTGTGGCTGCTCCCAGACCCATTAGCAGCTGTGTTCCATCCAGAAGCAAATGGCTCATCCATTACTGCTCCCTTGCAAATAGGATGGTAAGCCTGGTTGGTTTAGTGGGTTACATCCGTAGACATCTTCTGTCAAATTCTTTTCCTTATATGAGTAGACATATGTGGAAAGGGCATATAATATTCCCATTTCTCTGGGAATATTAACAGTGTTTGGCTTTTCATGAAAATCTGGCCATTCTGATTTTAATGCATTTGCAGTATAGTTAGATGACATGATTCACTTTGCAAGACAAACCCACCATTTCATTCATTGAAGAGTATTGTGAAGTCCACTTTCTGTTGAAACCAATATCATTCTGATGACAGCAGGTATAATCTATTTTAGAAACATGGCACCAGGAGCCTCCCAATCTCTATTTAGACCATGAAAAATGACCTGTTGTCTTGAGGAGGGTAAATAAGAGCAAACCTTCAGGATTGTCTCCTTCCACCTCCTCATCCCCCTACAGGAAAGTGACCAAATGCCCTGCCTCATATACCCTGGAAAACATGTCTACAATAGACAGGAGTGATGGTTATACTGAGTATGCATCTATCATCAAAGACTTTGATGTGCAAGAAATGCCAATTTTAAAAAATCATCTTCAAAATAAATTAAGTCTTATTCTGAGACTTTATCTGGTCCAACTGAGGAAAATATATCTTAGCCATTAACGAGGAGCACTTCCTCTCACCTAGTGTCACCCAAGAACCCAGGAGGCTTGTGTGCTGTCTGGAAAACGGAAGCCAGGATATGTCTCCATCAGTCCATCACAATCAATAATGTCATGCACCTTGCTAGGGTTCCCAGATAAAATGCAGGGCAACCAGCTAATGGAATTTCAGATAAATTATGGATAACTTTTTAACATAAATATGTCACAAATACTGCATGGGCATACTTATATTCAAAATCAATGACTTGAAATTCAAATTTGAGTGTCCTATATTTTATTTTCTCAGTATTAAAACCCTTCTTAAAGGTTTTAACCCCTATTTGAACCCTATTAAAGCCCAAGCCTGCAAATCCCATGACAACCATTGGCTCCAAACTCTGAAAGCAGTTCTACCTCCCAACTCAGGTTTTGGAAATTCTGAGAGACACATGTGCTTGGGTTCTAGCTTCATAGGTACAACACAGAACAAAATTTTTTTTTAGCTTCTTTACTGGTCACCTCATATCCACAACACACTTCTGCAACTCTTCAAGATTTCTGAAAAATCCAAGATTAGAACCCAGGTAATCAAAAAATAAACTCCACTTTTAACCCTCTCATATTAACCTCTCATAAGGCAAAGGAGTGTTTGAGAATTGGAGAGAGGAAAAGAAAAAAAAGTAAAAGGGATCATAACACAAATTAATATCTCGATAAAGCTTTCTGGCAAATAGCAGTTTTTAAAAAGATGCCTTATCTAATAAATAGGAATATCTTTCCTTTTTGCAAAGCATATGTCACAGTTTGGTAAAAATTACCACAATCCTGATTAAAGTACTGTGGAGTCACTATACTTGCCAGAGGGGTGAAGATAAGGGAGCTTGGAATTGTCTTGTACTGAGTCAATAAACTTTTACCATTTATGTAGCCTAGTTTTTTCTCAATTGACCTTGAAAGAAGTGATCAAAGTTTATCTGATTTAAAAACAAACAAACAAACAAACAAAAAATCCCCCCCAAAAAATCATGGTTAGTGGCCCTTCATAGTTGTAAAGAACATTTGGATTGGGAGGTGAGAAATCTGGGTTGGACGAGTTGGTGAATCACTAGTCATGGGATCTAGTCATCTAAACCTAAGTAAATTCACCAAGCTTATAGAGATATAATGGGGTAGTTTTGTATAATGGGATTGGGCAAATTAATAAGCACTCTAATTATTTACTATTCCATGATGGATAGAAAGACAGTGTTTCCCTATAGAAAACCCATGAATGATCTTCACAAGTGTGAGAAATAATACTCTGTAATTTCAAGACTTCAGAAGACCCTCATCTGTCTATCTTAAATAGTAGCAATTAATTCATTCATGGTTTGCTCTGAGTGCATTTCAAATTCTTCAAGGAGAAAGCAAGAAGAAAGTACAAAGCCTTACTGTTTATTGTCCTAGTTCCTGCCAAAATACTTTGCCTAAGAAATCTTCCTTCCTCACGAAAGGCCTGATATGCAGCTGTTTCTAAAACAGGAACCTGGTCTACTTTCTTTTGATGAGTGGGAAAAGTACAAGATCACAGGCAAAGACTGGGGATGGGGAGATATTTCCAGCATCTTGAAACTGCTAGTTGGAAAGCTCAGATTAAGCAAATTCTGGCATTCTCTCCCTCTCTCTACCCCCTACTTCTTCATTTTTATTTTTTAAAATAACTATTTACTCTGAATTTGATCAGAGAAACAGGATATCCTAGGACCAGTGGAAATACATACAAACTCATATAGGTATTTAAGATGTCAGAATCTAAGGAAATTATGTGTTTTTTAATTAGAACATATTTAGATGCTTTGACAAGTCTCAAAAGAATAACATATGAGGCATTCCAGGTTTACCCTGCAGTCCAGCTCAGTGTTTCCAACCTTTGATGTTGCTGATTTACACACATCTGTGATGGGCTCAGCTGGACTTACAGACAACTTCAGTCACAGGCCCAGGCCTACTGCATCTAAAGGGTCTGATAGAGCAGCACTGTTCATCCTTGTCTGCATGTTGGAATCATTCAGGGAGCTGCATCCCAGGACAGTTAAATCAGAATCTCTGGGGGTGGCACCCAGACACCATTGTTTTTTAAAGTCCCCAGAATGAGAATAAATGAATTTTAAAGCATCCACAAATTAAGATTCATAATGGGCAGATCCCTAAATACATTCTGAATACTTAACCAGGATAAGGCCTGTGGGGGTTTAAGGAAGTGACTCAAAAGAGGGGAGATGACACACAACCTCAGAGTTCTAGGAACAAATAAAGTCCCAAGGGAGGCTGCCCTTTAAGCTTCTAAAAAAAAAAAAAGAAAAGAAAAAAGAAAAATAAATGGAATATGCTTTCTACTCAAGATGGAGGGAGTATGGGGCAAAGAATACCTGAGACCTTAAATTTTAACCCCCATTCTACCACACTATACAACCCCTTGTCCATACTATACAACCCCTTAAAATTTAGTTTTCTCACCAGGTTAATAAGAGGGTGAGTTTTTCTCAGTAACTTTCAACAATAGCTACACATTAGAGTCCCTTAGGGTGTTTTGTACACACACCCAGGCTGTACTCTTGATCAATTAAGTCAGAATATCTGAGACTGGAATATTTTTAAAAATATTCCTCATGTAGTATTGCCATATAAAATGGAGGATTCTAAGGTAATTATGAATTTCAGATGAAGAAGGAATAAATTTTTTAAGAACAAATATATCCCAAATATTTGTATGGGACATACTTAAACTAAAAAATTATTTATTTATCTGAAATTTAAATTACTTGGGTATCCTATATTTTTATATGCCAAATCTGGAGACACTACAGATGTGATTACAATATGCAGGCAGACCTGCTGGTGTCCTCACCACTCATAGTATGATGTCCAGATCAGCAGCATCGGCTTCATCTAGGAGCTTGTCAGAAGTGCAATTGCCTGGGGCCCACCCCATACCTACTGAGTCAGGAAATTTAACAAAATCTCAAGCAATCATGTGCACATTATTAAAGTTTGAAAAGCACTGACTTAAATGATCTACCATAAAATTTCCAAGAATCTCCAACCATCCCAGCCAAAATCAGCAAGTCTAGAGGTTGTTGTACAAATCAAAATGTGTCCCCAAGTTCTTGGAACATTTAGAAATGGTTTGGTTACATTTCTGCAAAGGAAACTGGTTGCTTATGTTTCTCACCCCAAGTCTAACCTAAAATGTCCTTACTCTTTTGTTGAGAGCCACGGGTTTAAGTTCATGTTAGACCTCTATTCACTACTTGGCCTGCCCATGTCTGTTTTCTTCTCCAAAGAGGCAGAGCCTGGATTTTGACCCAAATCTTGCTCTAGTCAAGAGAACACAGACCTTGGCTGTCTTCATTGGCTAGCCAACAATCCAAAAATGGTGACTCACACCTGTTCTGTCTTTGCAAATATACTCCTGCATGCAGGGCAGACCCTCCTTTACCTTAGCTCACTAACCGAGCCTTTGCTGATACTGAGGAACTCTGGTCCTTCACATATATATACATGTCTGTCTGTCTGTCTGTCTTTCTCTCTCATTTTATCTATCATCTATCTAGCTAGCTAGCTATCTACCCATTGTTGTTGATGCTCTTAAAATTACTCATTTTCAAGTCTTCCAAATTTAAAACTACATTTCATAATCTCTAAAAGATGCCTTAAGCCTATCAGTATTATCATCTAAGCCATAACTTACCGAACATAATAAGTGACCTACTCTGATCTCAAGGCAAATCCAATTATAAAAATAAACACAAAGTATTTTGCAATGTTCACACTGTGAATTTGAAACATGTGACTCCAACATCAATTTTTTTTTCAAATATACCCACCTCTTGTTCTGATTTCAAGGGTATGGTAAGAGCCTAAGTGTACATCAACCTCCCACACCCACTAATTTAATCTTCATGCTTCCAAACCACATACATTAAACTGATGAAAGCATTGTTTTGCAAGGGATGTTTGCTGTACAAGAAAGTACCTTCCTTCTACCTACAAATTTGTTTAGAGTACCTTCCTTCTACCTATAAATTAGATTAAGGGTAATTAAGACTTCAATGTAAAAATCAACTGTTTGATTTGAAAGTTAGTATCCTAAAAATTCAAAAGCATTCCAAATGAATGAAGATGTTCTTCAGAACTCAGAATCTTATTTCTGGAAATGTCCTTAAAGGTCTTTCATTTTACAGTGAAAAACTTTTTTTATTAAAATCAGAAATGAAAGAGGAAACATGACAACTGACAGCAAAGCAATTCAAAGGATAGTAAGAAAGTATTACAAACAACTAGATGACAACAAATTGGACAGTCTGAAAGAAATGGATAAATTCCTAGACATATACATTCTTCCAAATCTGAATCAGGAAGAACCAGAGAATCTGCATAGACACATTACAACTAGTGAAATTGAAGCAGTAATTAAAAAACTCCCAACAAGCAAAAGCCCTGGCTTCACTGGTGAATTTTGCCAAACATTCAAAGAGAACTAATACTTGTACTTGTCAAATTATTATTCTTATCAAACTATTTGAAAAAATTCAAGAGGAGGGAGGACTTTGAAGCTCATTTTATGAGGCCAGCATTATCTTAGTTCCAAAACCAGATAAAGACAGTACAAAGAAAGAAAATTATAAGCCAATATCCCTGATAAACATAGATGCTAAAATAGTCAACAAAATATTAGCAAAATGGATGCAGCAATACAGCAAAAAGATCATACACCATGATCAAGTGAGATTTATTCCTGGAATGCAAGGTTGGTACAACATTCACAAATTAATAAATGAGATTTGCCACATAAACAAAATGAAGGAAAAAACCCACATGATCATATCAATAGTACAGAAAACGTATTTGATAAAATCCAGCACTCATTTATGATAAAAACCCTTAGCAAGGTGGAAATAGAGGGAACATACTTAAACATAATAAAGGCCATATATGACAAACCCATAGTATTTTCCTTAACGGAAATGGGAACAAGATAGGGATGTCTGCTTTCACCACTCTTATTCAACATAGTACTAGAAATCCTAGCCACAGCAATCAGACAAGAAGAAGAAATAAAAAGAATCCAAATAATAAAGAAAGAAGTAAAACTGTCATTATTTGCAAATGAAATGATATTTTATATAGAGAACCCTAAAGATTTCAACAAACTATTAGAACTGATAAATGAATTCAGTAAAGTAGAAAGATATAGAATAAGTATCCAGAAATCAGTTTCATTTTTAAACACCAATAATGAACTACCAGAAAGGGAAATTAAGGACATAACCTCATTCATGATTGCTTCAAAAAATACACCAAGGAATAAATTTAACCAAAGAAGTAAAAGAACTGTACTTGGAAAGTTATAAGACACTGAAGAAAGAAACTGATACAAATAAGTGGAGGCACATACCATGTTAATGGATAGGAAGAATTAACATCATTAAAATGTTCATACTACCCAAACCAATCCATAGATTCAAAACAATTCCTATCGAGATATTATTGATGTACTTGAGAGAACTAAAACAAATAATCCAAAAATGTATATGGAACCACAAAAGACCCCAAATAGCCACAACAATTTTGAAAAAGAAAAACAAAGCTGGAAGAATCATCCTACATGATATCAAACTACGCTACAGGTCATAGTAATCAAAACAACATAGTACTGGCCTAAAAAAAAAGACATATAGATAAACAGAACCAAATAGCAAACCCAGAAATAAACCCACACATTTATGGTCAATTAATATTTGACAAAAGAGGCAAAAACATACAATGGGGTAATGGTAGTACATGTAATAAATGGTGTCAGGTAAACTGCACATATATATGCCAAAAATGCAAATAGACCACCTTCTCACATCATACACAAGAATAAACTCAAAATGAATTAAAAACTTAAATATTAGACTTAAAACCTTAAAAATCTTAGAAAAAAGCATAGACAGTAAAATCTTGGACATTTCTTATAGCAATATTTTTTCTGATATGTCTCCTCAGGCAATGGAAACAAAGAAAAAAAAACAAATGGGACTATATCAAACTAAAAACCTTTGCACAACAAAGGAAACCTCATATCTGTCAATAAATCAACAAACAACCAAGTGTTGGGAGGATGTGGAGAAAAGGAAACCCTTCTGCACTGTTGGTGGGAATGCAGACTGGTTCAGCCACTGTGGAAAGCAGTATGAGAGTTACCCCAAAAAATTAAAAATAGAACTCCTTTATGAGCCAGTGACTCAACTCCTGGGAATATATTTGAAGAAACCCATAACACTAATTCGAAAGAATATATGCATCATTTTGTTCATTGCAGTGTTATGTACAATAGTGAAGATTTGGAAACAACCCAAGTATCCATGGGTAGATGAGTAGGAAAAAAAGCTGTGGCATATTTGCACAATGGAATACTATTCAAGCATATAGAAGAAGGAAATCTTACCTTTTGCAATGGCATGGATGAAACTGGAGAGCATTATGCTAAGTGAAATAAGCCAGTTAGAGAAAGACAATTACCATGTGATTTCACTCATATGTGGAACCTAATGAAAAAAATAAACTAACAAAATAGAAACAGATTCATTTATAGAGAACAGGCTGATGGCTGACAGTTGTCAGAGGGGAGGGGCATTGCGTGATGGGTGCAAAAGGTGAAAGGATTAAGCACAAAATAAAAAACCCTCACAGACACAGACAACAACATGGTGATTAGCAGAGGGGAAGGGGGTCAGGGGAGGTAGTACAGGGTACACAGGGGAATACATGGTGCTGGAAGGAGACTTGACTTGGGTCGGTAAACACACAATACAATATACATCGATGTATTATAGAATTGTGCACCTGAAACCTATATAATTTTATTAACCAATATAACCCCAATGAATTTATTAAAAAAATTGAGAGTGTAAGATGACTGAGGGGCTGAGGTAGACTCTGGATCCTCTGGTTCTAATCTCTTCACCTAGGAAGCCTCCATTAACAAACATTCAAAGGCTAAATGTAATTTTTTACTTTTTATTCCAAATCAGAACAATATTCATACCATTCTTGCTATAGTAGCTAACATTAACATAATATGCTAAAGTGACTTCACAATGAAAAGATACATCACTAGTGCTATCTTACAGTCACCAGTTTTCTCCTTATGATTGGAACCACACGGATGACCTAACTTACATTATTTTTTCCCTTTCAATTTAGTATAGTCAACAGTGAGTTCTGTTCTTCCCTCCAGATCATGGCTTTGGCCTTGGAGTTCCTGACAATTGTTAGGTGGCTCCAACTTTTCCTTCTTGCTTGCTGAGGTGACATAGGGACTAGAACCATTCAAGCCAACACCCACACTGAGTGGGACTGATTCTCCCTGGACATAAATCTGCCACACTGTTATCAGCTAGATCATCCCCCTGCAAGGGCAGAGCAGTGTAAGCAAGCTGAATCATAGATTACTTCACAGCTTACAGCTGATAAAACAACAGACTGCAAGTTTAGTACAATTATTTTCCTTAGCTCCAGATTACATACCGAGACAATTGGTTAAAAAGTAAATATATATATATACACACACACACATACACTATGTATAGAATATATGTATATGTATATATTTATATTCTATATATATTCATAGAATATTCATATATTCTAGGTGAACATTCTATGAATGTGTGAGTATTCTATGAATATTCATAGAAAGAAACTCATATAATCAATAATCAGGTAAGGGTATATTCTAAGAGAGTAGGGATTAGGTTAATATGTAAATGATATTTTATTTTTCCTTTTTTAATTTATTTTTTCTTTCTTTTTAAAAAATTTTATTTTAATTGTTCTTTTTATAAATGATATTTTAAATAAAACATATTCTAAAAAGTAAATTGTACATTTAGAAATTCCATAATAATACTGGTTACTATGTAGATATTTGTTATAGAAGTATGCTAGATAATATCAAATGGCCAACTATTTCTGTGTGATAATTCCTTAAAATGAAAGCTGAGACAATCTCAAGCATCATCCAAATTCTTCACCTCTACTTGGACTTTCATCTTGTTGCTTCCCTTATTTTTTCCCCCAGAGATCATTGTGGCCAGTTCAGATAGAAGAAAAAGTGTTTTGAATAGAGGTCATAATATATTAATCAATCTGGATAAGGAATATTGTAGGATGGATAACTCAGTGCTTTGTCCATGAGAAGACCAGAGATACCAGAGGATGTGAATTGAAAACAGGAAATATAACTGTCATGCCTATGTACCTTTGATGTTGAAGAAGATCCTTTGAGAACAGTATGTAAAACCCTAAACTTTTCTTCCATAAAATACAATTACATTGAACTTTCTCTATTCAATCTTGTCCCTCAAGTTGTGTGTGCTTCTTTCCACTGAGTTTCAATTACAAGTCATCCTTTGAACTGTTGAGGACTGCTCCAGTTACTGTTACTGAGTAAAATATTACCCTAAGACTTTGCTCATTGTTTCAGGGTCAGGTTATTGGTACAGCTCCGTTAGGCCGTTGTAGCTTAGGATCTCACATATGGTTGTAGGACAAGTCACTTGGGGTTGCAGTATTCTGCAGGCTCAAAATGCTGAGATGTTCATGAAAGCTCTCTCACCTGACTTACAGTTGGCTGTGACTGTTGGCTGGGATTCAGGTGGGGCTGTTAATCAAAGTGCGTACTGCATGTGGCCCCTCCAGCATGGCAGTCTCAGAGTAGTCAAGGGTCTTATGTAGTCTCCAAAAGTAAGTACCTAGCTATAATACTGTTTATGACTTAGCCTTAAAAGTCACACAGTATGCCCTGGCTGGTGTGGCTCAGTGGCTTGAGCTCAAGCCTGAGAACCAAAGAGTTTACTAGTTGGATTCCTAGTCAGGCCACATGCCTGGGTTGCAGGCCAGGTCCCCAGTAGTGGGTAAGTGACAGGCTACCATACATTGATGTTTCCCTCCCTCTCTCCAAAAATAAATGAATAAAATAAAAAAAGTCACACAGTGTTACTTCTGCCATAATCTATTGGTTAGCAGGAAGTCACAGATGCATGGCTAGGAAAATTAGAATTCATCTATTGATGGGAGAATGGCAAGGTTCTGGAAGAACACATGGCACTGGAGATATTATTGTAGACATCTGCTACAGATGCTCAAGGGATTAACTGAAGTAGAATGGATTCAACTGGAGATAGATAGATGATAGATAGATAGATAGATAGATAGATAGATAGATAGATAGATAGTAAGGAAGGATTTAGTTAATTAGATCCATGACAGCAATTGAAGATCTTCCTGTAGTGATTCCTCTGGGTTGAACCTCCACTCAATACAGTTCCCCTTCTAACATCCATTCAACAGGAAGAGTTGGCATAATCAAGCAGGTAGAGATTGTTCTAGTTAAAAGGTCAATTATAGTTATAAGTATCCCAGGATACTTATAGGTTTAGGAACAGGAGAGATGGAGAGCACAGAGAGAAGGCATGAGCAAGATGGAAAGAGAGGAAAGGAGGGGTAACAGAAGAGGAGAGGAGGGAAGGGAGGGCTGGGGAGATGAGAAGAGATAATGTCCCCAAACCTTCTCTTTCTATCAGTGTCTGGCCTCCCTGAGGTGTCCTTCAGCCCTGTCTGCATTGTCAGAACAACCAACCCCTGGACAGGAAAACTTAATTAAGCAGTTACTCGTGTCTCTTCCTTTAGTGACCCATAAGCATACTATTTGTATAATCATGTCACATTTCTGCTATCTATTCCATTGTTTCATTAATATGTAATTGAGTCTGGATTTTTTTTTCTATTACCTAGTTTACCTGCTAAGACTTATCTCAGAATGAAGAACTATAAATACAGAAAAGGATCAATTCATTTCTTTTTATTTACAATCTCTAGCACCCTAATCTTGATCTCTTTTCACATTGGAAGTCACGAAGCCTCACAGATATGCTGGCTTTCTAAAAATACACTTAGAAGTTAACTTATTTTTCTGTTTTTTTAAAATATTAAATAACAGAATTATTTCTACCTTAGAAGTTTGAAAAAATTTACCAGTAACATTCTCTTGGCCTGGGCTTTTTTGGAGAATATTTTTTTCTAGATTTCTTATTTCTGATATAGTCATTTATTCAAGAAAGTGTTTTAAACATAGGTCAACTATTTCTATAAAATGTTAACACTACCCTAAGTATTTATAATGAGATTAAAGATAATTAGTGGTTTTTTAATGCCAAGACTCATCTCTTCTTGGATTTTCTAATACTCCTCACAGCAACATTTTAAAAGATACCTATTTGTTTGGCATGTTTTTAATGGGAAGGAAACATGAAAGCTTATTTTTAACTGACTGGTTCAATGCAAAAATAGGCTTTGCCCTTGGACTGTCCCTGTTTGTATTGTGGATATTGGGGAAATAAGGCAGGCCAACCTCTGATGGGTCCATGGATCATGGCTCTGGCAGCATGGACCTGGAACATAGAGTCTCCCCTGATAGACCTGTTGAGCAAACCAATTTTGTTGTAAATATTTAGATAGAAATGGGCTTTAGAGCAGCCACATCTGAAGACCCACGAATCTGAGTGTTACACAAGGTGCATGTTCTTGTTTTTGGCTTTGATTAATGTCTAAAATAGATAAATCCAATTGATTCCCATCATGTTAATGTTAATTAATTGCTTGTGGTGTCTGCTCATCAAGTATGAGCGTGGAAATCTGTTAGTTCACTTACCATAGGGGCTGGGTTTAGCAGATGGGAAAAATATTATTTTGGCATGTTTTTAATGGCAGCACAATTTATTTTTATCTCACTCTTTTTGGTGTGCATGAAAGGAGACTGCCACCTGCGCTTTGTGGATGAGTGTCAATGATTTGGACAGATTAATTTATGGTCTAGTAGAGAACTGCAAAAGATTGCTGGGACAGAACTCACCTCATGGTCCAGCACTGACATGAACTACAATTTTGCTTCATTTTCTAAGGCCTGAAATATGCTTTTGGGTAATTTCATGCCAAGTGGAATATCAGTTGCAGTTTTTCTTAATCATGGAAAGTAGAAATAAAGATATGGATTTGTTTCCATACGTCTATCTATCTGTCTGTCTATCTAGCTAGCTTTCTGTATGCCATATAAATCTGACTAATCTCCACTATGACATTTGTAATGCTTTTTCAAGTGCTGGGAGTGCAGGAGACATCCTGAGTGATGTAAAAGCACATTCATATTTTTAACAATGACTTTGACTGTACAACATCATTTAAAAAGTTGGGAAGCAAACTGATATTAGCCTTATAATGTATATGCTCCTTGCTGCTGGCAAGTTGGCATAGAATACCAATGATAAAAATGGTATGGTGCTAGATTTCTTCCTGAATTATTCCACACACATGATACTTTTCAGGGAGCAGGAGCAGGTTCAGCTTAAATGTAAATTACCAGGGCTTTTTGTTTGCTCTTTCAAAGGGCTGTTTGTTGTATTACCCAGTGCTTTTCTGATCCCTCATAGTTGAAATAATCAAGATCATTTGCTGGGCCTGGTTTGCTCATTTTGCCTAGTTACCGTGCTGCTATGGTCCGTTATGCCTACAGGGGAGCATCATTATTTAATCTGAACATCTGGAATCCATCACATGTAGTGAAAGACAAGATGTATCCTTAGTTTTAAGCCAACTCCATGATAAAACTGATGGATGAAACCAATGTGTATAGGTGAGGAAGATTAATACTTGAGAAATGCATCTTGTGATTGGGAGACCACAAAGGACTTTTGTTTTATTTCACTTTTACCTTATTCTATTTTACTGTGTTTTATTTTATTTATGGCAAGCAATCAGAACCTGATTGAGGGCAAACACATCCTATTTGGGCCAGAGTCAAAGTATTTCAAATGAAAAAAGAACTTACATTTCTCAACTTTCTCTAGTCAAAGACTTCTCTTTGATGTAACTTCTTGATTGAGCTCAACAAGAATACTTTCCCAAAGAGTCCCTCATGTTCTTTGGACTACTTGTGGAGCATACCTGTCAGGTGTAACAGACACATTCCTCTCACATACTTATTCTCTCCTGTCTCTGCAACAAAATGCAGTTTTGTTGCTGTCCAAGGTTCACTTTGGTTCATTTTAATCAGAAATGTGTATGAAATCCAAAGCACACAAACATAATTTTAACACACAAATCACCCCCATGTTTATATATTTTCTCTGATCCCTAACTTTCTTCTTTTTTTAATTTTAAAAACATCTGCCCCCACTGCAGCTTCACTCTCATCAGGAAATCCAATTACAAAGATAGAAAAAAAAGTATAGCTGGAGAAGCAAAATACAGCAGCAGCTCCACCTCTTAATAATGGCTTCTCAAATGACTCCCAGATGCACAGCTGGATCTCTCGACCAGCTAGCTCACCTGGTATAGAGAAAGGGCAGTCGATGAATCCAAGGAGTAGGAGAGATAACAGAATGAATGATTTGGTAGGAAATACGCTAGGGAACATACAAATGCAATTTGGCCAAGACATTTCTAGTTATGTATTGATGAGGAGACAGGAAAAAACAATGTCAGAATTAAAAAAAAATCCTTTTGGAGAGTTTAAACTTTGCCTCTATTCTTTCCTCTTAATTTGCTACCCAGATTTTCACTTAAAATAGGAATGTGGTCCAAGTGGGGTGTGAAATAGTTGAGAACTATTCAACAATGAGGAGAATGAGAGAAATCTCTCTAGAAGGACCTATTGGAATTTAAGCCAGTTGAACCTGAATAACTACAGATAATTTAACATGACCCCTAAACCATTAGGAGAATTTTTATTATGAGGACTTGACTCTGTATTAAGGATGTCAGCCCTCTTTGAAATTGATGACCATAGAGTTTATTTTGTGAGATATGAGAATGACTATTTTTCATGTTCACAAAGATTAGGGTGGATGAGGACAAGGTAAGGACTATGAAGGCACAGGCCCTCCTTCCCCCACTTCTCAAAGTCATAGCCAGTCTGTGGAAGCCACATTTCTTCTTGCTTCCCCATTTCCCTTAGGGACAAATGAAAATCAGGTAAAGTGTTACAATAATTATAGAAACATATGAAATATTGAGAGAGAGATATGCCTTTTTTCTGTATCTTAACTCATTATTCAATGTGCACATTGTCCATTTCACTCTGAACACGGGAATGTATGATTTTTTTTTAGTCCTGTCTCACTGATTTCCAAAGTTTGTCTAAATTTTTCCAGAGGAGTGTCTCTATTGTCAGTATGTGATAATCCTAACACCATCCCTTTTGCTTTTTCCTACCACATACTACTTGTTAAACACCAAGCAATTTCTGGATCAAATTCATTTGTCATCATTTAACTGGCTCTGACTTTAACTTACAGGTGCAGTAACTTTGTTAACTGATCTTCTAAGGAACTCTAGCCATGGGCTCTGCCTTATTGGATAGGACTGATTGCCAACATCTTGACTAAACTCCTGATTTTAAATTTTAAATTGGCATATTTAGTACAAAGTTGGATTGCCAAGTAAGTATCCCATTTGATTTTCTGTATAATGCATGCAGCTGTTTATCTTGACTTGACAAATACAATTAGACACTGGAAAATGAAAGATGAAAGTTCAGAATGTGATGGGTAAGTCAGGAAGTCACAGACCATAAATCAAGGAAGAGAAGTGGATAGCACATGTCAGGCCACCAGGAATTTCCAAGTATAAAGCAAGTGCTTTAGGAATGTAAAACGTTCAGTTTGTGCTTTTTGAGTTGTTTTTTCTTTTCTTAATCTGAGTATGTTTTTTTACATACTGCCTTTTCTGGTAACTTCATTAGGCCCATGTAATTATAGTTTGCTTCAACTGCAAGCGGTATCAGTATTCATTATTATCTATTTGGTGCATTGTAGCAGCACAAATATAACCAAATTACTAGGGCCAAATGGTAATGGGAGCTGTTGTGATGGTAATTAGAAGAGAAATGTAGGGTTTTGGAAGGAGTGAAACTTGCAGAAATGTACCATAGGGTGTGTATAGGTTGCACTTACAGTTGGTTGTGGGTTCAAGGTGGTAAAATGACAGGTGATAAAGGTGCACCATTAATCACAGTTCTAGAAGATACTCTTGTATCAACCCTCTTCTTTTCTCTTCACAAGGTAGCTCTAAGGTAGATGATAAGACAGAATCCAACAGAGGACTTAGAATTAAGGTGCAAAGTTCCATGCCTTCACTAACTGTCAATGAACAGCTAAAATTTAATTGAAGCTATTTAAAAGAAAAAAAAAGCTAGAAAACCCTAGTTCCCCACTCAACATCTCAGTGTGGTTATTGAGATCATCATATTTTAATTCAGTACAGCAATCATTTCATTCTGTGTCTTTTGCCCAGATGAGCTAAGTCTCTCACACATCTTTAAAATGTGCTTTATCTTGGAAAGGAATTATCCTTCTTGTGTTCACATATCTCATGTGGAGTTGGAAAGCAGAAGCAGAAGTATGCTCTAAGTACATTTAGTCCACAGCCTTTCTAAGTGTGGTGATTCTAAACTCAGATTGAGGTATGCGAAAATGCTTAGAACAAGGCCTCAAAATCAATAAATACATTTTCCTTAGAAACTAGAATTAGACGGATTCTAAGTCAGTGAAATATTTCATTAAAAATCCAATCAAGCCTTGGCTGGTGTGGCTCAGTGGATTGAGTGCAGGCCTGTGAACCAAAGGGTTGCCTGTTCAATTCCCTATCAGGGCACACGCCTGGGTTGCGGGCCAGGTCCCCCGTAGGGGGCATGCGAGAGGCAACCAAACAACCTCTCTTTCTCCCTCCCTTCCCCTCTCTCTAGAGATAAATAAATAAAATCTTTAAAAAAATTAATCAAGAGGATTAACAGTATACCCAAGCTATAAGAAATGCCTGCTCTTTCAGTAATACAACTTAAGCAATTAATGCCCATATAGAACCCTTCATTTTAGTCTCATTCCATGTTCTCCTGAAAATATGTTACATATATATACATAGAGAATGTTCAAGGTATAGGTAACCTTTTCCAAATTATGTTTTTTTTTGTCCTTCATGGCTTTGTGGAATTTAAGAAATCACTTTTTTACACTCATATAATGGAATTTTCCAATTTGGAAAGTTGTTTATAGTCATGATTGTTTCTCCAATAACTAGCACAGAACCTGGAATATAGTAGGTAACTAATAATACTTTTCTTGGAAAGAATGAATAAATTATTAGGTAAAGCCAACACAGACATGAACACCAAACTAACAAATGGCAAAAACAATTGGCTTCCACTTCCATAATGGCAAGAAAACTGGGTCCATGTCTTCTGCTTCCTTTGACTTTCCAAACTGTACACTAAAAATATTTCTCACATAGCAAAAAACATAAAAGTTGGAATGGTGAGTTGTTTGTTGAATATATTATCTATGGTTGTCATTTATCTGTTTTTTGAAACCATTGTTCACCTTTGGGAATTTCACAGTGAATCATTTATAGCTTATCTGAGCCTTCATTTTTTTAAGCAACTTTAAAATTAGTCAATTACAAAATAAAATTATTCGTCATAAATTTTTAGATATAGATGACTTAGATTATATTTAGATAATCAAATTTAAAATAACTAATTGAAATAATAAGCCAAAATAACTCTTATGGCAGATTGAATCATTTCTTAGCAAATGTGCGTTATTTTCTCTCATGATCATGCCTTGATTTTTGACTTGGTCACTGAACTTGCATAGTCAATGTGATGTAAGCATATGGGACTTAAGTGGAAACTTAAAATGTGCTTGTGCATTTGGGCTTGCTATCTAGCTCTATTGTTTTTACCATAAGAAAAACATAGCTCAGTAGCCACTAACTGGGACCAAGAGGATGAGAAATAGCTGGAGGAGATCCGTATTCAGCCTGTAGCTCTATGCCAAACACAAACACAGCTTAGATTGGCAGATTCCATACTGGCCTGAAAAGATGGGAATAGAAAATTAATGTTCATTGCTATAAGCCACTGAGTTCTGTGTTTTCTTATGCAGCATTACTGAGAAAATAGCAGACCAATACAACTAGTTATAAACTAGCAATAGTCTACTTTTAGGTACTTTTTCTCTTATGTATAGGTACTGTAAAATAAGATATTCCACTTAATCCTTACCACAGTCCAATAAATCAGACACTACTCATATCTCTATCTTATACATTTGAAAACTGACTTTACGGCAAGATGGCGGCAAGTGAGACAAAAACAAAACAAAACAAAACAAAACAAAAAAACCTGGAACTGTGGAAAGACCAGAGTTGGCCCCAAAGAAGGGGAATTTCAACAGCTGAGACTCTGGAAGCAGTGAACACCAGGGTACCTGAAGGAGATAACACCATTGAATTTCACAGGCATTCTAACACAGAGTTCACACCATAAACCCAGGGAAC
>PVKU01012346.1:0-36030 GCA_004027475.1 Anoura caudifer | reverse complement strand
CTCCTCTGCATTCAGTTCAAAGGTCTCTCGTATCTGCTGTCCTGCAGGCACATGACTTGCTGCTGGCCACCTTAGACACTGAGCTGTGTGAAGTCAGTGTCTAAGGAGTTATGTCATGGTTAAGTCCAACAGAGTGTCTAGTCAGAATAGTTGACAAGCATCAGAAGGTTGAAGATTCATTGGAATTGGGCACAACAGTACCTGAAAGAGACTTCCTTTATTCTACGAATTAATTTAGTTTCTGCTTACAACAGACTTGTCTAATTCAGATACTTCACTGGACAGGGAAGAACCAGGAATCCAAAGAGATTCCCTCAGGGAATCTGTTACAGGAAGAGGTAACCACACAGGAAATTGGCCAAAACCTCTAACTGCACCTGCTCCTGACATGGTCCTTGTGCTAAGGGACTGGAGCACCTCCAGGGGTTGCAGCCCTTCCTGCAGATAGATTTGTGTCTGGGCATCTGCTCACTTTCTCTCACAGTGTTTCCTGTATAGTAAAATACTGCCTTGCCCTTGGCTCTTGGGCTGTTGATTTGCAGGTACAATGTGTTCTTGCCGTTGTCTCTGGAGGTGGTGAATCAACCCTTTGCAGGTTGGCACAGGATGTGGTTCTTCCATCAGGATGTTGGCTGCAAACCCAATCTATCCCTTCCATGAGGACTGGCAGAACTAGTTTATCCAGTTGATATTGAAGGTGAATCCAGAGGCCACACAGCACAGTCTCAGAGCACCCCCCCACCCCGAGGCTGCACCAAGCCTCCCCTGGACTTCACCACCTGCAACTCACACTGGACACCTGCAAACACAAAGACTTCTTCATTAGAAAACTATCACCTATCCACTGTTCCTCTCTGTCATATATACTCACATACTATGTTTCTGGTTCTCCATAAAATACCTCATAAAATAAGAGGAAGAAAAACCCAGCTGAGCCAAAACTCCATGGTGAGCGGTCTGTGTTCTGTCTACACCAGGGACTGGGAACACCTGGGAATCTGGGGCTGGGCTCCTGTCCCAGAGCTGCAGGGTCAGGGCTGGGCTGCTTTTCATGAGCAGAGGGGCCCTATTTGCATGTCCTCCTATTGTATAGGGAGCTCTGGGGTTGGAGACCTGTAGAGAGGGCTGTGCCTCTCTAAAGCAGTTAGTGTCCCATGAAGCGTGGTCAAGATAGCATTCGAATAACTAAACAGAGAATCCTGAGCAGGGCTATGTCATGTCCCAGAGGCCACATCTGGTGAAGAAGAGCCCATCATCTGGATCTGTGCCCTCCCCATTAGCCCCACTACTCCCTTAACCCTAATCCAGGGCACAGTGGGGCACATCCCATGAGGTTGTAGCACCCCTTTACTGTAATGAAAGCATGAATGAGTGTATCTAGTGTTACCTACCCTCCAAGGCTGTATACACCTGTGGACACAATATCCTCACCCTAGTGGAGAAGCTTGTTTATCACCTGTGATGTGGCCCTACATCAGCTAAAGTGAGCCAGGTTCACTTAGAATTGACACAGACAAAAGCTGCTAAAGTCTGTGTTTGGCCCAGGACCACTATTGTGGATCCACACTGTCCCTCTTCTGTCCCCTCTGTTATCAGGTGCCTGAGACAATTTCAACCTCTGATATAAATGGACTTCACAATGTGGGTATTAGAAGATCAGGTGTACATGTCTTTGCTGCAGCTGGCCCTGTGGTCAAACTTGACCTCCATCATTGTCCCCTCCCATGCACACTCTGGGTCCCCTAAGACTTTCCCACCCTGTGGGGAGTAGTTTGCTCTATGTGCCTATTGATTGGGAAGACAGAGACCCAGAGCATGCAGGGGCTGTGGGCCTTGATCATCTGGCCTCCATCAGGTGTTTGAATGATGCAACTTTTCTCCTTCTTGTTGAAAGTAATTAGAGAGAGGAATCGACTCTGACCAAGTCAGACTGACCCCTTTCTCTCCCTGCTGAGAGCTACAACCTTGCCCCCGAAGGGGAATAGAGTGAAAATCTACAATCTGTACAGAAACTCTGTCTTCTACAACTGTTGTACAGGTGCTGGTAGATGAAACCAAACCAAACAAACAAAAAAAGTACAGTAAAACTTAACAAAAATAACAAATGCAACAATAATAAAAAAATAAGAAAAGAAAAAAGACAAAAATACAAACAGGCAGAACAATAAAAGAGAAAAAAAACAAAAAATAATTAGAGAAGTAAAAAATGATAGAAAGGAGAATAGAAAGGAGAAGAAGGAAGAGAAAGCAAAGAAAAAATGCATATAGAAAACATAAAAATAAAGAATAGAACAATAAGAATGAAAATACTAATAAGAAATGGAGAAGGCAGAGAACTTATATGCATGATCCATGGATATGAACTAAGTGGGGGATTACTGAAGGGAAGGGGGGTACCAGGCAGATGAGGGAAAAGGATGAAAAATTGGGTCAACTCTAATAGTATAATCAACAAAATACCCTATTAAAGAAAGAAGCCATGGCTGGTGTAGCACCTGGCTGGTGAGTACAGGCTAAAAACCAAAGGGTTGCTGCTTTGATTCCCAGTCAGGGCACATGCCTGGGTTGTGGGCCAGGTTCCCAGTGGGGGCCATGTGAAAGGCAACCATACATTGGTATTTCCCTCTGTCTATTTCTTCCTCCCTTCTTCTCTCTCTAAAAATAAATAAATAAAATCTTTAAAAAAACAAAGAAAGAAAAGTGAAAAAATAGAGTAAGATAAGAAAACAGAAAATAAGAGATATTAAAGAATAAAGAGGAAAAATAAAAATAAATGTCAAAGGAAAAATAAGGAGATTTTAGAAGATTAATAAAGACAAATGTGTAGACCCTCCCCACAGATTGATGTGCCTGCTGTGATCACCCCTGGGTAAGCTGTGTGTGAATTCCTTTGGAACTTGCTCCACTGTCATCCAAAGCTGCCACTTGTTGTCTGGTCCTGGGCCTCATGAAAGATTCTCTGTTGAAACCCAGTATTGGATGCTGTCCTCACCCAGCCTTGGGCAAGCTGTCAGGGCGGGGTTTCTAGTACACCAATGGATGGGGCCTCCCTAGCCCAGAACTCAGGTCTGCCTCTGTCTGGCCTTTTGAGAGTTCCCACTCTGAGAACTTCTCCTTCCCCATCAGAAATGTGCTCAGTGGGGTTATCCAGTATCAGCAGTGGTGATTCAAACATTCTTGGGAGTGGTTCTCTAGTGGAGGGCACTTACTCTCCATCCAGTGGCTGCAGGGGCTAAACTCAATAGAGACCCAGGGTCTGCTTTTCCATAATGCAGCTGCACAGCCTACAACATGGCCAACTGACTCTTGGACAGAAACGAGCCTGGGAGACCTGTTTGGAAAATCCCAGCTATCTGTGGACTGCCATGGGGATCGAAAAAAAAAAAGAAAGAAAGAGGGGGGGGAGAGAGAGAAGAAAGAAAGAAAGAAAGAAAGAAAGAAAGAAAGAAAGAAAGAAAGAAAGAAAGAAAAGAAAAAAGAAAATTAGGCCCACATGGTACCACAAACTCCCCAGCTCCTCCAGAGCTCCAACGGGTCAAATAATGCTCTCTTGCCATCTAACAAGCAAGTCTGAGCCACATACTCAGCCTAGGCTTTACCCCTTCACCTTGGAAGACTACAGAACTGGGGTGGACCTTGTGACCCAACATGTGGGATTCGGGTGCCTCCCATGAACAGGAGGTGGGCAACACAGGTTCTCTTCCTCAAACCACACAGTCCAGACTCCCAGAAGTTCTCTGCCCACAGTCCTTCCAGAAAATAAAGGACTCCTCAATGTCACTACTGAAAGTACCAAGAAAACCCTTCCTCCACCATGGAACTGCCTCATGACTCCTCCAGCAGTCTCAGATTCTGGTCTTGTAACAATGGGGTCACTCTGTCTCTAGGACATTATGCTCTGAATCTCCCAGAAGAACCAGATACCCATAGATTCCAAATCCAAATGTTACCTGGGCTCCTTTCACTATCTCTGTTGCTGTGGTATGGAGACCCCTGCATGGCTGACACACCATATTCTCAGTAGGAGGGAGCTCCCTGACATGATATCTTTTTGGCTTTCCAGTCCCTGCATCTGCACGGAGGGCAGTCTCACCTTCTCGTTGTCTCCTCTCATCTTCTTCCATGTCTTTGTTTATGAAGTTTCAGACCATCTATGATTCAATTGGTTTTCCAAGTTCATTGCTCTGCAGTTTAGCTATAAGTTTTGTCTGGGCTGGGAGGAAGTGAACTGAGCTTCCCACTATTCTGCAGCCATCTTGGAGTTTCTTCAATCTTTCTTCTCAGGTAATGTTTCTATAACATAAAATCCAATGTTTTAACAAAGATGTGCTTTCCCTTCCTTTCCACATTCCCCAATATTGGTAGAGCAAGGATGGGATTGTGAAGGTGAATGAGGGTCAATGGACAAGTCATCTGTGTTCATTGTGTGAGCAAGTGTGTGTTCACAGAAGTGTTGACCTTGCCTGTTAGCTCCACTGGAATTTCCTAGGGACATAGGGCCTTGCATGATGTCCAGTAGGCCAGGAGACACAATGACCTCATGTTACTAGGGCAGGCTCCAGGAAGCTCATGGGGACACACACAGGACACAAATGACAGCTCTGTTGACAATTACCTTTCATCTAGTCCCTGAGAGTCCTTGATTGACATGGTTCCTATTACTACATGAAATAACCTGCAGAAAAATGGGTATTTCTAGATCATTACTCTGCTGTATATGCACCTCCATGGTGGTCATCCTGAATTCCATGGTTTGTGGGAATTAGTTTTTTTGCACTTTTTTTGCATTAAATAAGATGATTCCCTATCTTGCAGTGTTGTGATGAAACCACAGTTCTGCTTTGATTGCATTTGTGGTTTACATGGGGCCTGTCTTGGTGAGTTTTGTGGAAAACGTGACTGAGTGGCAGTGCAGTTACACTATTGCACATCCCTGTGCTCTAATGGTGAGAGGGGAAACTGAGGGAGGCCTGAAAATGGGCTGAGAATGACTGTCAACCATGAACACACCTCACTGTCCTCTCTCAGAACAGCCCACCAACAAAACATGTTTCAGAATCTTGGAAAGAGTAAGATGGTCTTACATTTGGTTACACACTCAATTTATATGAAGAAGAAATCACTTTCATTATAAAGAGTTAATCAAAGGTAACATCATGTTTTACAAATGCATCTTTTGGTATTACACAAAGTGGAGTGATGATAGACATAAGGCACAATGCTACATCCTGCAGTTTGCAACCCCCACATGTGCACTCACACATATGCATGGACTCACGCCCACTTCATTCACATGTGCACTTTAGCTTCTGCTGTGTCCAAAGAGTGTAGGAGGGTGACATGCCACAATGCATAGGAAATCCACACACATATTAAAAACTTCTGCAAAAGCAAACCTTCATTTAATTATTGAAATAAAATGGAAGTCCATTGTAAGTTCGTGTCATGTGTGAACAGTGACCATTTTACTTCTTCCTTTCTGATTTGGGTGGAATTTATTTAATTTTCTGACAAAGTGCTCATACTAGGAATTCTGTGCTATGCTGAATGCCAGCAGTGAGAGCAGGTGTCCTTGTCTTGCTCCTGGTCTTAGAGAAAAATTTCCATTATTTTCACCACTGAGAATGAAGTTACCAGTGGACTTTTACACATGGCCTTCATTATATGAAGCAGTTTCCTTCTGTCTTTAGTGTGTTCAATGTTTTCTTTTCCAGGAAATGTGTATTACATTTTGTCAATTTTCCGTGCATTTATTGAACACATGATGTGGAAAGGGCTCTATACTCAACAAATAGTGTTGTGTTCACTGGATATGCATGTGAAGAGAATAAAATAAAACCCTATCATATAACATATAGAAATATTAACTCAAAATGGATTAAAGACCTGAATGTAGACCTAAAAGTATAAAACCCCTAAAACAAAACATAGAAAAAAATTTGATGGCTTTGGATTTGACGATAATTTACTGAATATGATATAAAACACAATAAACAAGAATAAATTCGGACAAATTCACTTACATTAAACTCAACCTCATATGTGCATGAAAATAATATCACTAACCAGAGAAAAGGCAACCTGTGCAAAGGGGAAAATGTTTTCAAGTTATATCTAATCATGTGTTCACATCCAGAATATAAAATGTAACTCTACAACTTAACATCAAAAATCCAAATGAAACAACAAAAAATGAGCATAAACAAAAGATTACAAAGGATGGTGTGGACATGCTGTCAATGGGACCATGTGCACTATGAGTGGGAATGTGAATTGGTGCAGTTAAAGGAAAACAATACAGAACTTCCTTAAAAAATTAAAAACAAGAGTGCTTCATGATACAGAAATTCCACCTGTGGGTATGTATTAAAGAAAACAAAATCACTATATTAACATCTTATCTGTAGTTTCACGTTTATTTTAGCATTATGGACAATAGCATAAAGAAAGTATGTATAATGGAATATCACTTGCTATAAACAGAAGAAAATCCTGCCATTAGACACAACAAAAATAGACCTTGTGGCAATAATGGTACACAGAAAGACAAACACTTGGTGATCTCTTTTGCATGTGGATTCTAAAAGAAATCATCACAAAGAGTCATATTTGTGTTACCAGAGGTGGGGTATGGACAGTGGGAGAATCAATGTTGATGATCTGCAGGTACAAACTTCCAGTCACAGGATAAGTTAATCTTGGGGATGTAACAGACAGTATGATGACTAGATTTTACACTGCTGTGCGATATGTGTGAATTTTGCTAAAGAGAATAGATTCTTAAAGTTTTCAGCACAAAGAAACCCCCATTTTCCTTCTATTTTCTTCTCTTCCTTTCCTTTGTATTTCCCTCTATCTATATGAAATAATAGATGTTAACTCTATTTCCATGGTAATCATTTCACAAGTTATGTAAATGCAGTCACTATGCTGTACACCTTACACATATACAGTGTAGACTGATCATATTTCTATAGAACTGAAAGGAAAGTGGGGTGAAAATGAAGTGGACATTTCTCAAAGCTGACATAGAAATGGGCAGCACATATCTGAAAAGACGGTCAACATTCGTGATAATTAGAGAAATGCAAGTCAAAACCTCAATGCAATGTCACCTCACATCCATTAGGAAGCCAAACAAAAGAAACCAAACAAAATAAAAAGGGTTGGCAAGAATATGGAAAATAAGAGCTCCTCTGCACCCACTAGAAAAAACAGTATGGAGGCTTTTAAAAAATTGAAAATACACGTGGCATATGGTGCAGCAATTAGACTCCACTGTGTACATCTAAAATAATGTCAAAGAGATGTTTAAGCAACCATGATCATAGCAGCAAATTCAGAACACATAATATGTGGAAGCAACCTAAATGTCCCTTGATGGATGAAGGAATGACAACACTCTGATTCATACATACACTGGAGTATTACACAACATTGAGAAAGGGAAACCCTGTCAGATGAAACCCTGTCAGATGAAAGTCCCCTGACCTTGAGGACTTTCTGATGAGAGAAAGGAGACAGTCACAAGAAGACCAATCTCTATGATTCCACTTATACAAGTTGTATATCTAGAGTAGTCAGGTGTATTGAAATGGCAAACACCAGAGGTGGGAGAGGGTAAGTGTATTTATGTGTGTAAAGTGTCAGATTTGCAAGATGAAAGCATTCTTTACCCTGTTCTATGTCAATGAGAATATACTTAACATTGCTGAAGTGTATACTTCCCATAAGAAGATGGTATCTTTTGTATTTTCTACCACAACTCAGAATTTTTAAATATATAAAACTAGATTTCACAATTGTTATGTTATTTCAATTACACCTAGTCTGTGAGACTTGGCGACTCTCTGTAATAGGTTAGTCCCATCTCAGACACCACTAGCACACTTCATTTACACTGCATTGTGGTGGGCTTTCTGTTTCTGTCCTCATTTACCTTCTCTCCTTTGCTAAGAGAAGCAGAGACTGGAGCAGAGAAGGAGGGGCATATGGGGCCACCAGGCAGAGCACAGGGTTCTCCCACATTTTACCCTACAGTAAACTCTCCCGGACATTTCTTCACAACTTTTCTCTCCATTCATGTGACCAGTATTTAATGGTGCACTTTACTGACTTTATAAAGATTATTAGGAAACACAGTTATAGATTAAAATGCAAGTCTCCATGCTGAACTGTAGTTATGGAAATAAAGAAGCTATACTTTTGTATCATGACATAGGAATCAGTGGTGATGTTTGCTCTGCTATTTCCTGGTGATTAAAGGTGAGTTGGGATAACCTTTCTGAATTGGCTCCTGAAAATCATCAGCACAAAAGTACATAGTTGTTCATAATTATACTCTTCATTTATAGATCTATTTATGTATTCTCAGAACCTCATCACTTCCAAACATGTAATTTTATTTATAATAGGAGGTAAGCATAAATTTATGTATTTATTCATTCATTCATTCATTCATTCATTCATTCATTTATAATGGGAGGTAAACATAAAATAAATGCTGTTTAAGGTCATCTATTAAGTGCACATTGTAGTAATTGCAGCAGGAGAACCATCAGCCCTAGGCATTATGTGGACTGGGCATTAATGAGGGGAAAAGAACCCTGACATGTTTTAAAGGAAAGGGTTTGTAATGACATGAACAGATTTGTATCACAGCTCATGTGTGAATGCATGTCATTTTCAAAAAAGAGTATACAACTGTGTGTTATTGTTTGTGACTGTGTGTGACTGACTGGGTTGTGAGTGTGTGTGTTACTGTGTGTGACAGTGTGTGGCTGTGTGTTTACGGTTCAAGTACTAAGAGAACAGGGAGGATGCTGGTCACTCTGCTAGCAGATATGTTCACTCTGTGCACATTTTGTAATGTACTGAGGCGTTCAATATAAAATTTATTTACAACTGGAGCAAAGTCATGTTTCCTTCTAGTAGATCTTTTGATTAAACATGTGCCCTGTCTGACCATTATGATCATGTATGGGGACCGTTGAACATCAGGGCAAGGGAGTTGAGGTCCCCTGGACCATTCCTAGGATCCACCACCATCCCAAAGCAAATCCCACCCACAGTCAAGCTTGAAACCCTTGGATCAAAGAGGAAATATTCAAAGAGTTCAATGAGGCACATCCCAGTCATCAAAGCCCCACACCCCATTGTGGTGATAGCACTGCTTCCTGCAGGAGAGAGGGGCTCCTCCTAAGGATGGTTGTGGGGTATCCCGTGTTTGGAGCACTGAGCTGACAGCCCTTTCAGGGATCCATATGGGTCCCATGATGATGGATAAACACCACCATTTCTGAGCCTGATCAGGCCAGTCAGCAGATGGAGGGTCCATGGGAACTGGAGCCAGGACAGGGAGGGACACATGTGGAGTCAGACACCATGGGCAGCCATATCCACCTGAGAGATGGGCGCAGAGTTGCGCACACAGACAAATCACCAGTAGAATGCCTGCAGAGCTCAGACTGATGAGTGAAAAGCTAAAAAGACACAAAGGAGCAGTGTACATACTAAGATGTATCATCATGCATATTATTCAGCAGCTGAGAAGTTAGTTGAATATTTGAAATGCCATAAAGAAACATTAAGCCTTTACTTTTCCATTAAAGTCATGCCAGTACTAAGGGCACAAAAACACTTAGAAACACAAATAAAACTGCATACGAGAAGGCACTCCCCCCACACACTCCAGAACACATAAAATTGCACATTCAGGTAAATCAAACAGTAACACTCACTCACACACAGATGCACATATTAACTAACACACTCACACACCTAGAAACAGATGCACACGTAAATAGAAAGATAGGAAGGAAGATCTATGTGAAGCCATTTTCTGAACATGGAGAAGAATTGCAGGCTAATTCAAGAATCCTTTTCCTAGCATCTCTCTGCACCTGCTCACCAGATGGGTCCCAGGCACCCACTGTCCTAAGCAACCCCTGGAGCCCAGCCCAACCCCTGCCCCCTAAAGATGGACTTTGAGTCTAGTCTCACACTGTCTTGCTCCATGTGCATGGTACAGTAAGTTATGGCCATGTCCTTGGTGATCTTGGAGAACAGCTGCAGGAAGAGGTGGATCCAGAACATGTGCCTGGGTCAAAATTCTGCTCTTTAGGGAAAGTTGGGGTGTGTACTACATGTGGTTCCATGCACCCTGTTGTGGCAGCTGTGCTCTGGGCTTCACCAGTCCTGACCCTGACTTGTGCAGCTGACTCCTGACAGGACACCTGGGAAAAGGGGACATTTTGAGTAAAGGACACCTGACCTCTCAGGCTTTTTACATGCATTACCTAAAACTCTCAAAAGTCAGTTCCTATGAAAGACAGGATCTATAAGTATGTTGTGTCCATGACACATTATTTTCCTTGCACTCATACCCAGCTGACAGAAAGGGAAACATGATCTTTCTAGTGGGTTGCACTCTCCCTGGGGCCTGGTTCTTACTGACATGTGGGCAGGTCCTTGTTCTGTGAGTTGTAGGAAACTCAGAACATAGATTAAATCATGCATGGGCACATAACACAGTCACAAACACCTTTGTCAACAATTTAACATGTGTGTGCTAACACATGCACACAATCACACTCTTCAATACAACTTCAAGCACCTCAGGAAGGAAGCCTGTCCCCAGGTCCCTGAGGTGCATGTGAGGGAACCAGGTGCAGGTTCCCTCACGGAACCAGGATGGCTGAACCTGGACCCTAGAAAACATCCAGATTCCCGCTGCCAGGACTGGTGAGTGTTTTCTTATATGACAAGATTCAGCAGATGTGATTAAGTTAGGGATGTCTGAGTTACAGGTGTGGACATGGGGTTTATCATGAATTCTCCAGCTGGGACATAAATTGAATCAGGTGTCCTTTTCAAAAGGAAACCAAAAAATATCAAAGTAACAATATAGTGATTGTTGAAACAGAGTTGGGGTGCAATTCCACATCCACCCAGTAAATGAGAGGCAAGAGGGTAATGTGTGGCAGGGAGGAGAGAGACCTAAGGGGTACAGGTGCTGGGGGAAGATCATGACCCTTATAGGCATGAGGTGTGCTTGTCAGAAGGAAGGAGACATGTGAGGACATTGTGTGCCTGTTGGGGGACAGAGGCCTAGTGCTCACTGGAGCCTTGACAGAGATGGATCCAACTCTGTGGGAAACATTTCCATCCACGTTGAAGACAAGAGCCTTCAGGGTGGTTTGTTGTCAAAGAAGAAAGAAGACACACAGGAGCATGGTGAAGGAAAGGTCCCAGCTACAGGGTGGAATCCCATCTGAAAACAGACAGTATCATGCCTTCCTGCTGCCTGCAGTGACACTCTGGGAAATGAGAGCCACAAAGAAAGAAGAAATGAACCTAGATGCAGCTGAGAGATTTAAGAGGAAATCTCTGCTCCCAAGCCAAAGCCCCTTCCTTCCTGCCCAGAGCCACACCTGCCCCTGCATTTGTGCTCTGTGTTTGGTATGATCTGAGCATCCCTGGCAGCCCAGCCCTCCTGTCTCCCCCAAGGAGGTTTCTGTCTCAGCTCTCACTGACTTCTGCTCACTGTGTCTCTCGCACAGTAATACACGGCCGTGTCCTCAGTTCTCAGGCTGCTCAGCTCCAGGTAGCCTGTGCTCGTGGACTTATCTGCAGTTATGGTGACTCTGCCCTGGAACTTCTGTGCATAGTTTGTGTTACCATTGTTAGGATAAATTTGCCCCATCCACTCAAGGCCTTGTCCTGGGGCCTGTCGCACCCAGTTCATCCAGTTGCTGGTGAAGCTGTATCCAGAAGCCTTGCAGGAGACCTTCACTGAGGCCCCAGGCTTCCTCACCTCAGCCCCAGACTGCACCAGCTGCACCTGGGAGTGGACACCTGTGGAGAAAAGGCAGGAAGGGGTGAAAATATCTCTTGACTATTCCTGGTCCCCTCCTCAGCCCAGGAGCAAAAGAGCTCCTTACCTGTAGCCACTGCAACCAGGAAGAGGGCTCTCCAGCTCCAGTCCATGGTGAGGGGTTGTGTCATCAGGACTTCTATAGGGGAGGGTGTGGCTGTGAGTGATGCTCTCAGGGCACAGACAGACCCACATTTAGCCTAGTCCAACTCTTCTCATTTGCATATTAATGAGGCACAGTGTTTCATAGCTGAAGACTTGACCCCACCTGAGGGAACTAGAGGACATAGGGTCTATGCTCAGTGGAAGACTCAAGGTCCAAGTCCCAGTCACTGTGTAAAATATGTCCTTGTCAGGTTGCTGATCTCTGGGGAGACATCACTTCTCCCACTGCGGAACAAGCTCCCACAGCACATGATCCTTATTAAGAAATCACCTTTGAGTGACACAGAGGCCACCGGGACCAGTTCTGGACTTCAATGCCACAATGTCCTTCCTTGAACAGTGTATCTCCCAGATGCTGTACTGAGTGAGTGAATAAAACCACCACCACCCCCAGATCCTTCCAATTCAGATATAAGGAAAATACAGAAATACCCCTATTGAGTGTGGTCCTCATGTATTATTTATTTGGGTAAATTCTCTGGTGGAACTGGATGTTTACAGTCACCTCATGTAAGAAATATTTTAGATGTTTTCCTGAAAAGATGATGACCCAGACCCTCACTGCAAGTCTTGCCCCAGCTCTCTCTGCACCTGCTCTTGGCCAGCAGCCCTGAACTTGTGGGTCTCCTCTGTCCCCTGCTTCCCAGACTGTACTCTCAAAGGGAGGGTCCTGTCCGGGCTCATAGGACATGGAATTCTCATCATCTGTAGTCCAGAATTAAAGTCTGAATCTGGCTTTGGGCTGCTCCCTTGGGAACACGATGTGCCTTGATATCTCTGGATGAAGAACTGACCTTATTAAATCCCAGTGACTCTGCAGGGAACCCCATAGCCCGGGCTCTTTGAAGTCACCAGGGGGCTTCTTTCTTGGAG
Source organism: Anoura caudifer (assembly GCA_004027475.1). Taxonomy (NCBI): domain Eukaryota; kingdom Metazoa; phylum Chordata; class Mammalia; order Chiroptera; family Phyllostomidae; genus Anoura; species Anoura caudifer. The sequence goes on along the minus strand of PVKU01012346.1, from coordinate 23,117 downwards.
CTACATGATGCAGTGACTCAGCCAACTCCCCAGAGCCCTGAACATCATAGGAACTTGGGGTCTGTGATGTCCTCAGGTTCCTGTGCTTGCAGGTCCCATGTGAGGAACCCTGCATGTGGTCTTAATCTCACTGCACATGTACTGCAAACACACACACACACACACACACACACACACACACACACACACACACTGTGATGATGTTCATGGTACTGAACCCCAGATCTTCCTTCTCCACACTTCCTGGCACATACACAGGCCCCTACACTGAGCTGAGTCCTGTGAGTGATCTGATTTGACAACAAACCAAAAGAAAACACATTTAATGTGAAGACTTGAGATTGCCTGCCCTTATGCCTTCCAGTTCTCCCTGCTCCTGGAACCTGAAGAGTCTGTAGTGAGAAGGTTCCTGGCTTGTCCTGGGGGGGTCAGATCCAGGGGACCTTGTCCAGCCAGTGTAGCCAACACTGACCCAACATGTGGGGGGTATCACTGACCTAAAGCCCACAGGTCGCCATTCAGAAAGGGCACAGCCAGGAGACACACCATGGGACAAGAATGGAGGGGCATCTCCTCAGGAGCAGAATCAGGAGGTGATTAAGGAAAAGGGGACCCAGAAAATTGGGCCTGGCTGGTCAGAGTCCCAGTGGTGCAAGGACTGGTTTGCTTTTGATTTTTCCCTGAGTCTTGAGAGCCTCCTGCAGTTCATCCCTTCTGTGTTTGCACAAGGAGGTATGTATCTGAGCTCACACTGACTTTATTTCTCTGAGTCTCTCACAGTGTAATATAAGGAGGTTTCTGTCTGTGCATTGATGATGTTCTGAATCATCCCTTTAGATGGAGCATCTGCCTGTCACAGATGCAGCATAATGTGTCCCCTGACTTTAGATTCTTTCCAATAAGACCTACCCTCTCCAGCCCTATTTTGTGGAGCCTGTAATATGGATTTAGTATAAAGTCAGTTAATGCACCATAATTTTCCATGTATAATGCACATTTTTTTGCCCAAATTTTTGAGGAAAAAAGAGGGCTATGAATAATAAATGGGAAGTAGAACTTCCTTATTTATATAAATATTTTATTTTTATTTATGCTTATGCATTAAAAGTATAATTCTAGAAAACAGCAACAATATCTATATATAAAATAATACTCAGAAATATGATAATCAGTTGTGTTTCTTAATATACTTAATAAAAATTAAAGTAAAATATTAAAACAAATGTTTTATTCCTGAAAATTTTGGCCAAAAACATGGGTGCACAGTATACCCAGAAAAATATGGTAAATTGCAACATTTATAGAAAAATCTCAGTGACACTGAGGGACAGGAAAAGCTGCAAGGACACAGGCCAGACCCAGGCACAACCCTGACTAAAAATAAGACTCAGTCCTAGGTCTAGGAATCCTGCTGTCCCAGCCAGCCCCCCCCCCATCCACACTCACAATGAGCTAGCTACAAGGATTTCAGCCCTAGTGAAAATGCAGAAGTTGTGCTTAAAATTGCAACCATGACTGGAGATGATCCTATTGGAACATGGATAGTGAAGAAGAATTTACTCCAGTAATTATGCTGACAGTGGGAACAGCTAGACAACATAAGTGAAGGCAACACATTCCCTTCCACATACATTCAAGACAAGTACATTCAAAAGCACAGATTCCATACTGCCATCCCTGGGTCACAGATTGCTTTTTCAGAAGAGAAGATGTCAGTGTCCTGCATCCATCACCAAGCTGCTGGTTACTAAGGTTGAGATCTATGCAGCTGCCACCAGAAGACAGAACTCCTCTTTCCAACTGACTCCCACTACTGGGATGGAGGCCTTGTGCTGAGCACAGCATCCTTGGGATGTTGGTTCACTGACTGCCTCACCCTGACTTGGTGGCAGGGTTCACCCACCAGAACAGGATGGTCATGGAGACAGGAGCCTCCATGCATTCAGATCTGAGCACTCAGTCATTTACTGAGTGTGGAGCACAGCCATCTTTGTTTCCCACCAGCAGGTGAATAGACTGCCTCTAAGTTTTGACTGGAAAAGGGCTAGAAATCAGCCATCAGGCAGAGTTCTAGATCTCTTCCCATGGATATCTATTCCCATGGATATTCCCTTTGTCACTGGGTCAGGTAAAAGTCCATTGCAGGGGATGGGCAGCCAGTGGAGTGTCTGCTGTCCTGGGATCTTGTGTTTGTGGGAGAATCAACGACAGAGGCACCTGGAGGAGCCAGCTGCTGTCAGGACAACACAAGGCCTGGTAGTGAGTGCTGTGCATTCACAGGAGCCTGGAGGTGTTTGTTTCCCTGTGTGGAACCATCCATCCCTCAGGGCCCTTCTTAGAATGGAGGAACCCTCATTACAGGGAGTGCAGCTTCTGACCAGGTAACAGTGAGAAAGGGACAGAAATCCCAACCTCTCACTGTCCGACTAGGGTGGACCTATGAGCACCAGGACACACCCCTTTGTTCTCTGAGCCTGGCACATTCCAGGTTGAGTTATCACTGACAGCGACATTTATTTTGTCCATATCAGCTGATCATTATCACTGCTTAGTAGAAATCCATTCATGGGTGTTCCCTAGTTTGCTAATTGTAAAATTAGAAGGACTTTTGTGATGTTTTAACTTCTACTAGCACAGATGAAGGGGCCATAAATAAATGCTTGTGTTTTGCTATGAACATGGAATTTGTTCTGGATCACACACTCCTCAGTGACACTGTAAATATAATTTCATAAGAAAATGTGATGCAATTTGTTAAGATAGGAAAAAATAGTAACTTGGTGAAGTCCATTGTCCCTCTTGATATTTCCCCTTGTTTATTGTCTGCAGTGAAAACTTCAGAAATTAGATTCACAGAGAGGAAGGCTGTGTGTCCCTGGATGCGTCTGAGAGCTCTGAGAGGAAATCCCTGCTCCCAAGAGGAAGTCCCTTCCTTGCCAACAAGGCCCACACCTGCCCCTGGAGGTGTTCTCTGTGGTTGATGAGATGAGAGCACCACCTGTCGTCCTGACCAGTCCCTGCAACCAAGCTTCCTGTCTCCCACAGGAAGGTTTGTGTCTGGACTCACACTGACTTTTCCTCACTGTGTTTCTCACACAGTAATACACAGCTGTGTCGCTGGTTGTGAGACTGCTCAGTGTTAAATAAACTTGCCTCTTGGAGATGTCCCTGGTGATGCTGAGTCAGGATTTCAGGGATGGGTTGTACTCCGTACTTCCACCACTCCATATAGCAAACCCACTCCAGCACCTTTTAGGAGCCTGGTGGGTAGATTGCATGTGATAGCTCCTAAAAAAGAAACCAAAGACAGTGCAGGTGAGGGAGAGGGTCTGCGAGGATTTCATCAGTCCTGGTCCTGACTCCTGCAGCTACACATGGGACAGGACACCAGGAGACAAGGTGCATCAGTCCTTGTCAGTAAGGTACAGTCACAACCATCCCATAGATGCATGCCTGACATCTGAGACACTCACCCAGGGGAACTGTCACCAGACATAGGAGACCCAGCAGTCTCATCTTCTTACACAGCACAACTCTGTCTTCCCAGAGACCTCAGCCCTGTATGAGGAGAGAGCTGTGAGCACCCACAGCCCAGAGAAAGATTTACCCTGCAGCTGGAAGAGAAATTTGCATGGGGGGTAGCCTTTCCTGTAAAGTGGGGAGGGACTTAGGTCAGGTACCCTCATCATTCTGGAAGCTCTGTAGGGACATCACTTCTTGTGAACTCACCATGTGCATCAGAGACAGGGGATACCTTGGTTTATGAGACATGTTGGAATGGGATTAAAGGATGGCATCAATTTTCTGAGCATAAGAAGAAATGGTGGACCAGATGAGTAGGTGACACTCAAATTTTCACACACCTTTCAAATTGATATGAAATACTTTATTAGCATTTTTCAGATACTTCCTAAATATGAAAACTCTAATATATCCACAATGTCCAAATATTTATGTCATAAAATAAATATAAATAATGTCTATTTTGCCATATAAAATAAAAAAAATAAAGCAGAGTCATTTTCAAAGTCACATTTCTCTTCATTCATGACTGCTTCTTGATCTGAGAAACTACCTCCCAAACACAGACAGGTGGGGCATTCTTGATTCTTGAGGTTGAAGTAGCTACAGCTCCCTGTGCAAACTCTTCCTGATGCGAGCCCAGGGCACACTGCAGAGACTCCAAACTAATCACATCAGAAATAATCACAGTTTTACATGCAGAGAAAACTAGAAATCAGAATAGTGAATATATATGTATCGCTTATCACAACTCAGAATTCTTCATATGTCAAATCATTGTGGCAACTGATTAAGTGACCTGTTTCCTCAGTCTACTATTGTCAGTGATTCTGGGCTCCAAAAGGAAGGAAATGAACAGAATTCCAAGGACAGATTTGCTCACAGGAAATGGCACTCCCACCCAGACATGACATACTCACTGCCAGCCTCCCTTGGCCCTGTTTCTGGTGACCATCACTGTGGGCAGAGGGTTCTGGAATCTTCCATACAGCATATAATGTTCTTAATGTATAATAAATATTTTTTCCATCAAACATGTGTTTTGGAAGTGTTTGCAATGGCTTAATGATCTTTGTTGGGACAAATTTACTTAATGTGAATAAAGTCTAGGTTACCAATATTTTAATGGGTTCTCTGTAGAGTGTTTTTACAAAAAAAAAAAAAAAAAATCCCCAGAAAAATGGTCAACCTCTGTTGTTCATGCTGACTGGTTGTAGCAGCCATAGGGGCCAGAATAGGCTCTGGAGCCAAGAGTGGAGTACTGCTTGAAAAAATATCCATAAATCTGGAAGTGACTTTGGAACTGGGTGATGGGTGGATGCTGGACTAATTTTGGGTCACATGACACAATCATGACTGATCTTCATTTACAGAGTGTTACTGGGAATACAGATTTAAGGCATTTTTTAATGAGGACCCAGAAGGAAGCACAGGACAATAAGAGGAAGATCATGTCATCTAAACATAGCTAAATGTTTATGGACAGGTGTTATCTAAAAATGGAAACTTTAAAGATTCTGCAGGTAGAAATCAAGGGAAATAAGGCACATATAATCACAAATGGGCAGAAGGGAATTGTGGCTTTCCACATGCAATGGCCCTTCATTTGAAAATAAAGCAGCATCTATATTCTAGAAGTCATTGAGAGGTTGATTCCACAACAGCCCCACCTGTTCATTGGCCAATGGCTTCCAAAAAGTGAGGACATGGGATAACAAACTGATTCCAGCCCACAGGTTGGACCAAGATCCCTGATCAATTCTATCTCATCATTTCCGTACTTATAATCATTCTTCACATTTTCTGTACACATGGTAGTTACTCATAAGGAATCATTACCTCAATTTTTAATTTTTTTTTTTTTTGCTAATTTTGATGGTCATTAATTGGAATAGGTACTCAGACTCTGTTTTATGTTATGTTTGACTGCTGGCAAATGATAGCTCATTCCTGCTTATACTCCATCTGCCCCACACAAGAAGTCTGATAAAGATTATGCCTCCTCTTTAGGTGTCACTGGGAGATTAAAATCACCCAAGCCTCTGTAAGTGGAATCTCCCTCCCCCACAACCTTGACAAACTAAAGCACTGAGCCAGCTTCCTTTCCTGGCTCTATCAAAGCTCATCTGACTTGCTGTTGGGCCTCTCCTGTTCCTCCAAGATATTTAACTCTGTGTGTAATAAATGCTACATGTCCCCTTGGTGAGTGTTTCACCAGCATGGACATCCACTGCAAACTCTCATGGGTCCCTCTGCTTCTATGTGGTGTCACCTCCACTTGGTGTGTGAGCATGATGCCAAGTCAATGACTGTCATGACCAGAAATATTTCCCCTCTAATGTTGAGTCCATATACTTCCGGTTCCCACTGGCCACCAGGCATGTGTCTTCCTGATTGCCAGCTTGGAAACTAAGCTGAGCCGGGCCAGGGTTCACTATTGCTTCCAACAGAACCTCTGCTTAGATTCAGCAGATGTGGGTCAGAAGGTCTGATGATTCATTGGAATTGGGCACAATAGTGATTGAAAGAGACTGTTTCGTGTCCATGTAATAATGTTGTCTACCTTGACAATAGCTTTTCTAACAAAGAGGCTTCAGAAATGAGCTCAGAATCAGGCACCAGAGAAGTTCCCTGAGTGAAACTGGTAAAGGAAAAGGAAACTAGACAAGAAACCCACCCAAACCTCTAACTTCACCTGCACCTGGAATGGTCATTGTGTTCAGGGAGGTAGGAGCACCCTGGTGGTCCTAACACCTCCTGCAGTGAGGTTTGTGTCTGCACTCACACAGCCTTCTCCTCACTGTGTCTGTCACACAGTAATACACAGCCATGCCCTTGGCTCTCAGGCTGCTCATTTGCAAGTACAGCCTGTTTTTGCCCTTGTCTCTGGAGATGGTGAATTGGCCTTTCACAGAGGTGGCAAAGTATGTGGTAGTAGCATGCACATTAATGTCTGAGGCCCACTCCAGCCCCTTCACTGGAGACTGGCAGACCCAGTTCAATTTGTAGCTGTTGAAACTGGATCCAGAGGTCATGCAGGAGATATTCAGACACCCCCCAGGCTGCACCAGACCTTCTCCAGACTCCACCTATTGCACCTAATACTGGACACCTGCAAACACATAGACATCAGGTCAGGAAACTGCCACCCCTCCACTGTTTCTCTCAGTCATGTCCACTCACACACTCAGTGCCTCTTGTTCTCATAAATTACCTCTTGAAATAGAAAGAAGGAAAACCCAGCTGAGCCCATACTCCATGCTGTGTGATGTATATTCTGCCCTGACCAGGGATTGGGAACATGTGGGAATCCCAGGCTGGTCTTATGTGTCGGAGCTTCAGGACAGGGACTAGGATGCTATTCATGAACAGACACACCCTATTTGCATGTTCTCCTACTATATAAGGAGTTCTGGGTTTGAGACTTGCAGAGAATTCAGTGCCTCCATGCAGGTGCATGTCTCCTGTGGATTCTGGTCATGATAGAATTTCAATAAATAAACAGAATTCCGAGCCAGCATAGGGCATGTCCAGGTGACCATGTCTGGTGTAAGTGAGCCCAACATCTGGGCCTCTGCCCTTCCCATTGCCCCACTTCTCCCCTGAAACTAATCCAGGGAAGACTGGAGCATGCCTCTTTAGTCTGTAGGAGACCTTTTTTATGTGAAATCATGTGGGAGTGTCTGTGTCTAGTGTTATCTACACTCCAATGATGGAGGCAAGTGCATGCATGGGAAAGAGACCACAGGCTCACATCTTGTAGAAGAGGATGTAGTTTACACAGTGATGTTGGTGCCATCAGCTCTGATTGTCTCTGGCTTCCTTTCCTTCAAAGACACAAAGCACACACAGCATTGAGAAGGTGCTTTTCTATTGCTGAACTCAGAGTCACTGACAAAGTGAAAATTCACAGAGCTTATGGAGAAACTCTTCATTTAAAACAACTGGAAGGGCCATTTTTAGAGGGCTTCCCTGCATAGACACTTATAAAAACTTTAAAGAAATAATAGAAAAAGAATAACTAGTGAAATAAAGGTGACTGATAATACTTAGGATCAGTGAGATTGACTTTGGTTGTCTGAACTATGCTTGGTTCTGTGAATCCTAAATGGATGCAGAGGGAGATGAGTCTCCAGGAGAAGAAAGTAATGTGACCACTGACATCAGGTGACCTGTTCATGGCTGTGGAGAAGGAGGAAGAGTCCTTGGGACAAGGAATGCAGTTCTAGATTCTGGAAAATACAAACAGACTCCCATGTCTGAGACTGTTCAGGCAGCATAGTATGGAATACTATATGAAGTGGAGTAGACAAAGACTTTAAATGTACAATCCATGGATCTGAACTGAAGTGGGGCATTCAAGATAATGCAAGGTGGAGGCAGATAACAAGGATAAAAAAATGGGATAATTGCAATAGCATAATCAATAAAATATATTTTTAAAAAAGAATATGCTAGTTTAAGTGTTGGTCAGCATAATCTATTGTTGGTCAATATAATAAATCAAATTGCTTGTTTAAAAAATTACTCTTTCAGCTACTCATCTCATATTCATTTATCCTTTCTGATAATAGTCTTAATCTCTTTACAGCTGCATTAATGCTGCCTTATTTGCTGTTGATAGTGTGATTGGGGGTGGAGGTAATTTTTGTGGGTGTGGGCTTGTTTCCTGGTCTGTGTGGTTTTGTCCTGGCAGCATTACCACAACAGTATAGAAGATGTGGTGGGAGGAGTGACTCTCAGTCAGCCAGCTGGAGAGAAGCACCCACAAAAGGCTGATAGTGATCAGAAGGGAGAGAGGAGGGGAGAGGGGAAGGAAAGGGTGAAGGGTTTATAGGAACAACTATAAAGGACATATGCACAACAACAATGGGGGTGGAATTGGGGGAGGGAGGTGGGGATGGCTGGAGTGGTGGGGAGGGGTGGGGGAAAGGCAGGAAACTGTACTTGAAAAACAATAAAAAATTGTAATAAATAAATACATAAATAAATAAAGCTCTTTTAAAAAAAGAATGACCCAACAACAACCAACCCTCAATTACAACTAGAAAGCTAACATAACTGGCAGGAAGGGCACACCAAGAGTATCAGGCTGAGGAAATCAAGATAATGCACCACTGAATCCCACACATCTCCTACAATAGAAGGTCACAGCACAAAGTCAGGGAGTCAAAGCAGTTAATACACAAAAATTAATACACAGCCATGTACTCAGCTCTCAGACTGCTCAGCTCCATGTAGGCTGTGTATGTGGATGTGACTGTGGTCATGGTGACTCTGCCCTGGAACCTCTGCATTGATTGCAGCACTATATTGAGGGTCAACTTGCCCCATCCATCCAGCTCTTTTCTTTGGACCTGTCACACCCAGTGCACAGCACAGTTGGTGAAGGTGTGTCCAGAAGCTTTGCAGGAGACCTTCACCAAGAGCACAGGTGTCCTCACTTCAGCTACTGCCTGAACTGGCTGCACCTGAAAGTGGACACCTATGGAGAGCATTTGGGATGGCTGGAAATCTCCTTTCCCTGTCCCTGGTCCCTCCTCAACCCAGGAAGTGGGATGCTGCTTACCTCTGGCAACTGCCACCAGGAAGAGGGCTCTCCAGCTCCAGTCCATCATTAGGAGCTGTGCAGTCAGGACTTCTGTAGGGGACTGTGTTTGTGAGTGATGCTCAGGACACAGTCAGACCCACATTTAACCTAGTCTACCTCTTCTCATGTGCATGATACAGCTCCTCCCACTGAGGAACAAGTTCCCACAGGACATGCTCCTTATTTTGAACCCACATTTGAGAGACATGGAGACATCCTGGACCAATTCTGGGCTTTAATGTCTGAATGTATTCACCCTAGATCAGTGTGTCCTCAAAATTCTCCACCCAGTGAGTTAATAAAATCAATTCCGTTCACAGTTCCTTACAATTCAGATATAAAGAAGCCCTAGAACCATTAACTCTCATTCTCACGTATCAAGGAGTTTGGTGAATGCCCTGATAGAATAGGATATTTACAGTCACCACACATCCAACTCTCCTTTTAGAGGTTTTCATGAAAAGAAAAGAACACAGGCATTCACAGGAAACTCCTTTCCAACTCCCCCTGCACCTGCTCCTGGGGCAGTTGCTCTGAGCTTCTGGATCTCATGCATTCCTAAAGTCTTCTCCACACCATGCTGGGGAGATTCCTGTCAGGGATCAGAGCATGAACTTCTCAGCATCTCTAGTCCAGAATGAACTGTTGTGCCCTGACTTTTGGATACTCCCTCAGGGACGGTGTGTGCTTTAATTCCCTGGACACAGAGAGCTGACCTTACTAAATCCCAGTGACTCTGTAGGGAACCTCATAACCAGGGGTCTGTGATGCCACCAAGAATCCCTTAACCAGGAAATAGAACTCCATGCATGGGAGGAATTACCATGGACGGTGAATGAACCTGGCTCAAGCTGACACTTGTGCTCTGACCTCCAGACTCTACAAAGTTAAATGTATGTAGGTGGCAGTGCCAGGTTTGTGACTGGTTCAGTTGTCATAGAAATATAGTACAGGCTGGATGTGGGTTTTCCATTGTCAAGGGAGTACCCAGGCTTCTCCCTGCTGTGTGATGACATCAGTACTGGCCCAGGGACAGAGACAATGCAGGGCTGTGGTCTCAGGTGTGTCACCTTCTTAGGATCTTATCCTGAGGGAAAACTGAAAGAACTGTCTGAGGTCACAGACTGTGGTGGAACATGGAACACTTGTTCACCCTCAACTTTGATGCCAGAATGTCATGTGTGTGATGCTTGGACAGAGGCAGGAACATAGAAATTACTCTTTGACTTTTATATACTTACTTTTCCCCCAAGAACAATTCAATTGTTCATAAATAAAAGGATGCCCTAGATCTTGCTAGGAGACACCTAGAATAAATTCACAAATGTGACCCTAACAAGGATTCCCAGATGCCACCTCAAATAAGAGTTTCATTCAGAAGACAAGGAGGCTCCAAATATGCCCCCTGCACAATAACAACAAATAACAGGGGTTCTTTCAGTAACATCTTTCCTGTTACTGAAAGTAACACAGGCATTCCCTGCATTTGTGATGTGCCCGTGGCAGCATCAGCCCTGGGTCAGGTCCTCACTGTGTGTGAGGGAGTCAGGAGGCCCACTGCTCTGTCATATCTTCAGCCCAGTCCAGTCACGCCATTCCTCATAGTCTGTGACACAAGAGGAAGTGAGTTGTCACACTCTGTCTATTGCAGGCTAATACACAGATGGGACTTAGGCTCTCTGGCTGCCCAGCTCTAAGTAGGCTGCTAGATGTGTCTCCCTGCATGTCCCTGCATGTCACCTGTATGTCTCCTGCCCTGTCTCTGTGTCTCCATTGGTAGCTCCCATCTCCCTTATATACTAAAATATAGACAAAGCTGACCAGAAACCAACAGATTGTTCAACAGAGCTTCATTCTCTGCATGCAAGCCCACTCAAGGCTATGGGAACCATTTATCAGACACAGTCTCAGAACACTGCTTATCAAGCCTGTCCTCAAGGTTATGGGAAACTGTCTCCCTTAGACAGTTTGATCCTGATATATTTCCAGATATGCTACATCTTCAGAGACAACCATGGAAAGGACTATGACTTCTTGTATATTCCATATTTCTGAGAATAAATTTTCAGAACATATTTTTGAACAGGAAAAGATAACTGAACTCTATGGAATAACTGGATTTATAGAAACACTGGCCAATAATCAGCACACACAAAATTGATAATGAGACAGCATGAACTGAAGAACATTGTAGTTTTGTAACTGTTGCTGAACATATTGCTAATTTTTAATCATGTTGTTTTTCAGACATAAGAAACCTAGCATTTTTCTTAAAGCACTTTGGTAAATTATACTTTAATAATAAATATTGAGGCATTCATATTTTCCTCCAGTTTGACCCCTCTGGAATTTGGACAGACTTAATGAATGATTGTTATTACTTCCAAGGGGATACATTTGTTTCAATAAATCAAGCAGGAACATCTTTTATTCATAACAGGACACATAAAGCCATTTTCCAGTTGTGGTTTTATCAACCAAGACTTTGACTAGAATGTCAGGTCTGAGAGAGACCTGCCTAGACTCAGGATGTCAGCAAAAGCTTTAAAGGATGTAGAATGACTTTGAAGCCAATAAAAGCAACTTGGAGAAAAGGCCTGGTACCTTGCTTATTCAGAAGGATCATGGCAGTCTTTCCAGACAAGGAGTGAAGGTTGCTTTCCTGGGAGATGGCAGGGGGAGCTCAGGACATTTTGGAAGACTTCAAGAACTTAAGGAACTCACTCAAAGTTACAGGCATTGCAGGTAAAACCTAATAGCAACTGTGTGGCTTGACTTCACTGCTTCATGGGCTGAAATAAATCTCATCCTGGCAATTTCTTATAAGAGTCCAGCAAAGCACATTTAAGACAGCCTACATAATCAATGGTTATTCTTGTTATGTTTATGCAAATAATGAGGCAGAATTGAAACTTAATCCTTTAAATGAATTAGCTTTTATTTGGCTTTTCTGAAAAAAAGATGAATTTGATTCTATGTGGAAAATTTATGTTTCAATAGACTCTTTACCACACAATTATGGACATTAAACTCTAGTTAAGTGACTTACCTTCAATTTTTTAAACTTATAAACAGAATTAGACCCTACTTTTTCTGGCTTCTCCAATAATATTGAGATTAGTCACACAATTTGATTACTCCATTTTAAAGTCTCACTTCTACTCAGGGAGCACAACTTCCAGGCACCATTGGCACCTTCGTCTGTGCCCAGGCCACACCTCCCCTCCAAGAGCAAGGATTTCTTGGCTCTGAAAGAAAATGACATCCCTCTTCAGCAGGAAGCAGTTGCAGAAATAATTTGGTACCATTTTTTCCCTAAAAGGATTCAGAGACAAAATTCTTCCAAGAAAGAGAGTAGCTCGTTAGACAAAATCTTAACAAGAATGAGAGGCCAGGTATCAATGGTCACCAAGACAGAAATCTCACGTGCCTGGAAGCAGGCATGTGAAGACAAAGGAGTAAAGAGGGGCATATAGGCAGATGGTGAACTGGAATGTTGACTAATGTATGTTAGGGCCCAGGGGCTCCTGTAGACACCTCCTGAACCATCATTAATTCTCCACAGGAGCCAAAGATACACTTGGGACCCTTGTAGTCTGTATAAAACACCAAACTAACTATGAAAATTCAATATTGGTAAAGGGGTAATGAGACAAATGCAGCAACAAGCACACTTCAAGCCAGTAAAATGCCAACTCAGAGATTAAAGTTATCACACTGCTTTCTCTATTTGCATGAATACCCCATTCGTGTGCTGGAACTGGTCTTGTTCTATAAATTGTGAACACAAGAAACTTTTTATCCTAAAAGGAAACAGCTTTCTCTCAGGTCCCATGGGAGCATGTACCCCATCTCCAGGTCCTTTTAAACTATCCATGGGACAGAGAGGAGACCTGCTCCTTCCTGAGATTTTCAAGCTAGTAATTAAAATGTTTCAGTCATATGTGACTACTGAGTGATCAATCAACATGTACACAAATGGCCCAAGTTCTCCCCAGAGAAATACAAAATTATGAATATTTGTTTAGATGTACTGTATTACCCTGCTAGGGAGCAGCCACACACTGATATGTGCTTCAGAATGTCTCCAAGACTTAAATCACTGTAGCCAATAAAATGGGCATCTCAGTTCCTAATGCTCAGAAATCTCTGGACTCTCAAGCTAGAGTTGTCTTAGATAATGAAATTGCCTTAGACTACATACTAACAGAACAAGGAATTTGCGTGACCATCAACTCTTGTTCTTCTTCTTATACTGACACCTCAGCTCAGATGGAAACCAACATCACCAAAATCAGGCAACAGCTGCCTGGCATCAACAAACACTGGACAATCACACCCATCTGCTTGAAGCAACTGGATATTGGTTGATGACTCTATATTCATGGATATCACAGGAACTCAGGTCCATAGAGGAGGAATTTTTATCTTAGGTTTAATATTCTTTGCTTTACAGTGGTTCTCTTTATTGTTTTGGAGCCCTTTAGGACTTATTTTTCCCATGCCAGGAAAAGAGAATCTGCAAGACAGTCACCTTTAAAATATATACTTCCTTTTGACTCACAAGATCTTGCTTTCCAAAAGGCTCAGGCTTTTCATTCCCGCAGAAGTTTCAGAGGGCATCAATAGCCCCAGAGATATGGAGGGAGAATTAGTAGGGGAAAATTGGAACACAAAAATAAAAATTTATACTTCTGTTACTTTCTCTGAAAAAAGAATTAGAATAAGGAATGCTAACCTGTAAATAACTCACATACTGACAGTTTCTTAGTAATCATATTTAAAGTGCTACCACTTCCAGTCCTGCTTATACAAGAAACCACCTTGACAACAATTTCAGGTGATACAGATGACCCAGCTGGAAACATTGATTGGTAACAACAATTCCAGAATTATGACAGTAAAGTCCATAACTGTATCAGCATGGGCACTGCCTGCATGGCCACAGCCTCACCCCATGATTTCATTGCTCTTTTTATCACTCTTCTTCCTTATAAAAAAACTGCCTGCACTGAGATGTTAATGGGCTTTGATATGAGAGTCTCTCATCATCCAGGTTGCTGACACCTGAGTACAACTACTCTCCTTCATATCAGCTCCTGACTTTCGAGTATTGGCTTTTGAAGTGGTGAGCAACCAGACTTGCCTTCAATTGCATCACCATTATGTTTTCAAGCGAGGGGATCCTTCCTGGTTCACAGAAGGCAATTTCTAGTTGGGTCCTCGTGCAGTAGAGGAGTCAGCGAGCTCTCTGAGCTCATTGAGAAAAGCAATAACCCCTTTCTTGGGGCACTCTCATGATCTAAGCATCTCCAAAAACCCATTTTTAATACTATCCTCTTTAGGGATGAGGAATTAAACACATAAACTTGGGGGAACACCTGTTTTCCACTATAGTAGTGCCCTAGAGTCTCTGGAATAAAGGTCGTCCTTCTACCACCTTGATCTCAGTTCAGTGAAGGGATTTCATGCTCTGACCTTCAGAATGTACAGGAATAAATGTGTAGAAATGGCATCTCCAGGCCTGTAGACTTTGATTGAGTTGTCATAGAGAATTAGAACAGACTGGATGTGGGCCTCCCATTGCCAAGCATGTCCTCACCCTACTTCCTCCTGTATGATGACCAATACTGCTCAGGGACAGGGACACTTGCAAGTCTGTGGTCTCCGGTGAGGAGACTCCTTAGGATCTCACCAGAATGTATGATTGATAGAACAATGTGATGTCAAAGACTGTACTGGATCCTGGAACACTGTTGAGCCTCATCTTTGCTGCCAGAACGTCATGTCTGTGATGCTTGGCCATAGAAAAGGACATACACATTTATCCTTGGCTTTCATGTACTTATTTTCACCAAGCGCACTGGCATTGTTCATAAACAGGGAAATGCTCTAGAAATTTCTGGCAAGACACTACATTTCAAATCCCCAAACTTGACCCTGACCAAGACACCTAGATGGAGGCTAGAAGTTGTCTGTGAGGGACTCTGTTCTCATTAGTGGGGAGGGACTGAAGTCACTTCCCCATGTCATTTTGGGTCCTGACCACATTCCTACTCTTGGACTTGATTGCATGGGTAAGGGATGGGAGAGCAATTGGGTTATGAAACAACTTTGAAAAGTGTCAAAGGACAGCCCTTCTTTCTACATTTAAAATTTAAACTTGGACTGGATGAGAGGGTCCCAATATTTTAGTCTCAACAATTTCAATTGCATATTAAAAAAAATTAACATTACACCCAATCATCTTCCCAAGTTCAAAGAAACATATGAAGTAGATTCATCACTGCTGGATTGGATAATCATAATGTCCAATACAATAACATTTCATGTAAATTTTGATATAAAATTAATAGCAAAATAAGGGACAACCTTTCCCTTGACCTGTCTGAGGACCATGGTCCTATAGGTAGTGGTATGGGTGAAGCCTCTGTCCCAGTCCTGCTCTAGGGAATGGGCCATGCTGCTCAGGACCTGTTGCCCAGTGTCCAGTCAAGGCTCTACAGCTGAGACAGGTGTGGGCATGCTGTGTCCTTCCTTTCATCCCACTTCTCTAAGGGCAGCACAGCCACTTCCCATAAGTGAGCTGCTCAGGAGGCCTCCCAATTTCCTCAACCAGAAGAGGTGCTGAGACCCTGGAGTCACAATCTCCCACTGACACAGAGTCATTGACTTTGGGTGAGAAGAAGTTCTGAGATGTGTGAGGGTGACAGGATCTGCTTCTGGTCATACAGATCAGTTTGGAACCTGCCATTTCCACATTCATCTGAGACCCTGATCAGGGGATTGAAGACTGATGTCCTGGGAAGGGGGCTGGGAGCCCATGATGGGCCAAGGTTACAGATGGAGGAAAGCCAATATACAAAGTAGTTAGTCATCTTGCATTAAATAATTAAATTAAAGTGAAACATATGAGGGCATTTAATAGCCTGGTAAATGCTTAAAACCTGATTTACATCACCAAACCTCACATAATCCATAAATAGAAAATCTCCACTGAAGTGCCATTATTTTATAGGGCACAGCAAAGCCTGAAGTACATTTGAGGGACTGAGGACATCCGTGGAACACATGGAAATCAAGGAGTGAGTGTAATGTGAGCATCACAGAAGAGTGTCTAGGTTAGTTCTGGTCCAAGGATTCAGGCCTCAGTTGCAGGAAGAACACAAGTGCCATGGTTGCTGGAGGCAGAACCAAAGCTCATGTAGACACTCCAGTTCCAAGGCCGTCAAGCATGATTGTCACACTGGTTCCCTGCAGGCCTTCAATGGACAGGCAGGATCTCCCACATTAATATCTGAATCTGAGACACTCACCCTGTGGGGTTGTTACCAGGCACAGGAGGAGACCCAGCAGCCTCATCTTCTTCCAGACCATGGACCACAGCTCTGCCTTCCCCAGAGACTCCACCCATGTGAGGAGAGAATTGTGAGCCCCCTTATCCCAGGGGAAGATTTAACTTGGGACTGGAAGAGAAATTTGCATGTGGGGTAGTCTTTTGCCTATAAGTGGGAAAGCACTGAGTTCCAACTCCTGGGTCCTTCAGGGACCTCTATGGGGACATTTTTTTCTCCTGAAATCATTCAACCTGTGATTCAGGTATAGGGGATTACCTGGTTTCTGAGACACATTGGAATGAGATCAACAGACACCCTCACCGTTTTGAGCAAAAGAATAAATTGTTGATGAGATGTGTGTGTGTGGGGGGGGCACTTTTAAATTCTCTTCCAATCAGATTTAAAAGGGATACCATTCGTGTACAGTTTCTAAATCACAAAATGCTTGTATATTCATAATAAATGAAAATTAATATTGTAATTTCACACAAGAAATATCTACCATGGCAGAAAAATTCGGTAATATATCAGTCATTCTCAATGTATTGTTTCTTTTGTATTAAACATTTTTATTGTTGTACAAGTACAGTTTTTTCCCTTTGTTTCTTAATCTATGGTGCCATTTTGTTTCCAGTAATTCCCTCCCAAACACAGACAGGTAGGGCATCCTGAACTCTTCTTTTAAAAAAATGTATTTATCTATTTTTAGGGAGGGGGAAGGGAAGGAGAAAGAAAGAGAGAAACATTAATATGTGGCTGCCTGTCACACACCTTCCACTGGGGGCTCTGCTCACAGCCAAGGCATGTGCCCAGACAGGAAACCAAATCAGCAATCTCCCATGTCATAGTCCTGTGCTCAATCCACTGAGCCACATCAGCAAGGGAGTGGATTCTTGATGTTGGAAGTTTTGTGATGGTGTCTAAGCCCCCTGTGAAAACTCTTCCCTCACACAGGCCCTTTGCACATTGCAGAAACACTAAAATAACCACAGCAGAAATAATCACAATTTTACCTGAATAAATGACTAGAAAAGAAAAAAAAAACCACGACTTTGTATGTTTACAACTCAGAAATCGACATTTGTTGAAAAGATTATGGCAGTGGCTTAACTGACCTGTTTTGTCAGACTATTGTTCTCCGTGATGTTGTGGTTCAGGGAGCAGGAAATGAAGAGAATTCTAAGTACAGATTAGCTCACTGCAAAGGGAACTTCTATCCTCACAGGAAACGCTCACTCTGAGCCTTTCTAAGCCCTACTTCTGGGGATGATCTCTATGGTCAGAGGGTGCTGGGATCTTCCACACAACGTATAACGTACTTAATGTATAATAAACACTTTCTTCCATCAGACATGCAATTTGGAAACATAGTCTTCATGTTCTCCTCTATAATTTTGGCTTAATGGATCTTTGTTGGGGCACATTTCTTTAACTTTAGTGAAGTGTATTTTATCAATATTAAAATGGATCCTCTGTTAGGTGTTTTTTTTGCCAGAGATCTCTCCATGTAAAGCTCATCCTCCATTATCCATGTTTATTAGTTACAGCAGACATAGGGACTGGAGCACTTTGCAAATGAGGTAGGGGAAGATGCTGAGTTAGAGTCACAAACAGAACTATGTCACATTTTCATGAACACAGTTTACTAGACATATGTGTTTAAACACTTTTGTAGAAGAGGATACAAAAGGAAGTACAGGGCATGATAGAGACAGTTTATATCATTTTAGAAAAAAGGAGTTTGTTAGAAATAGAAACGTTGAACATTCTGCAGGTAGAGATCAAGAGAAACAGGGAACACATCGCTGGTACAAAAGTGGAAAGGGGATTCATTGTTACCCATTCACATTTTCACAGTGTCTCTGTTACAGTTGGTAACTAGGTCACAGGTGTGGGGGCTGAAGACTTGGAAAACTTTCAACTCATTAATTGTCTGGTCACACCATGACTCACCCAAGCTGAATAATTCACTGGGGCTCCATTTAGAAAATCTCTCAACACTGACAGGGAAAGGAGGGCACCTCTCACTGGAGGAGCCCTGGTGATGGTGTGTCCAGTTAAACAACTTTTAATTGAAGCAAGACAATTGACATAATCCAAGTTTGTCATCATCCTTATCCTCATCATCTCCATAACCATTACCTTCATTACCATCACCATCATCATAAAGATAGCCATCATAATCATTGCCACCACCATTATCATCATCATCACCACCATCATCATCAACACAAATTGCTTTCTTATAATCATTCTTCCTTTCATTTCCTCTACACATGAATATTGTTCACAAAATGACATTTCTCTCATGCTTTGCTCATTTTTATGGTTAAGTGAAATAGGTAGTCACAATTTGTATTATTTTATATTTGATTTGTCAATGGAAATCTTATTCTTACCTCTTCTTCATCTTCCCCACACAGGAAATCTGATGAGTCTAGGGCCCCTCTTCAGATGTCATCAGGAGACTGAATCAACACAATCCCCTAAAGCAGATTCCCCTCCCAAACACCTTTACAAAAAACAACAACAGCAACAAGAACAAGAAAAAACATAACTCTCAGCCAGTCTCTTTCTCTGGCTCCATCAAAGCATGTTTACCTTGGTGAAGTACTCTTCCTGTTCTTCCCAGAGATTTCAACTATGTGTGTGATAAATGTTTCTATGTCCCTTTGGTTTGTGTTTTTCATGATCCTGGGCATCCACACAAAACTTTATGGGTCCATCTGCTTCTGCATGATGTAACCTACACCTGGTGCTGTGAGCATAATGCCAAGTCAATGACTATTACAACTAACCATCTTTTGTTCCCTGGTGCTGGAGCCACATGCTTTGGTGAACACTGCCCAGTAGGCATCTGTCCTGCAGCTGGATAGCTTAGGAACTGAGCTCTGTGGGGTTGTGCCACACTATTGGTCCAGCACAGCCTCTGGTTATATTCGACCACAAGGGTCAAAAGGTTTGATTACTCATTGGAATTGGACACGAGAGTGTCTGAAAACAACTCTGCCACTTGTCTGTAAGGGAAGGTTGTCTGTCTTTACAATAGACACTTCTAACTCAGAGACTTCAGAGGTAAGCACAGAAGCAGGAATCCAGAGAGGTTGCCTGAGGGAAACTGTTACAGGAAGAGGAAACCGCACAGGAAACCAGTCCAACTCTCCACCTGTAACTGCTCCTGTGGTTGTCCATATTCAGAGACGCTCAGTTCCCATTGATGGTCACGGCCCCTCCTGCTGGAAGTTGTAAATCTTGCCTCACACTGAATTTCCCTCTATGTGTGTCTCATGCAGTAATACATGCCTGTGTCCTCAGCTTTGTAGCTGTTCACCTGTAGGTAAGCAGTGCTTTCTTCAATTTAAATTATTTTATTGCTGTTCAATTACAGTTTTCTGCATTTCCCTCCCATCACCTTCCTACCCCTGCCAAACCAACCTGCCTCCTGTTCTTCCACCACCCTTTGGTTTTATCCATGTGTCTTTTATAGTAGTTCCTGAATACCCTTCCACCACTATATGCTCCCACCTTCCCTCTGGTTACTGTCAGATTTTTCTTAATTTCTATGAATCTGGTTATATATTGCTTCCTTTTTTTCTTTTTTAAATTATGTTCCAGTTAAAGGTGAGATCATAAGGTACTTGTCCCTCACTGTCTGGCTTATTTCATTTAGTATAATGCTCTTCCTTTTCATCCATGTAATCACAAAGGGTAGGAGCTCCTTCTTTCTTTCTGCTGCATAGTATTCCATTGTGTAAATGTACCATGTTTTTTTGATCAACTCATTCACTGATGGACATTTAGGTTGTTTCCAGGACTTGACTATTATAAATTGTGCTGCTATGAACATTGGGGTTCATAGGTTGTTATGGGTTGGTGTTTAAGGGTTCATAGGATATAATCCCACAGTGGAATTACCAGGTCGAAAGGCAGTTCCATTTTTAGTTTTCTGAGGAAATTCCATACTGTTTTCCACAGTGGCTGCACCAGTCTGCATTCTCACCAGCAGTGCACTGGGGTTCCCTTTTCTCCTCATCCTGTCAACATTTGTTTGTTGATTTGTTTATCATGGTCATTTTGACCAGTGTGAAGTTATATTTCATTGTGGTTTTAATTTGCATCTGTCTAATGGCTAGTCATCTTTCCTTGTGTCTCTGGGCTCTGTGTATGTCCTTCTTGAAGAAGTATATGTTCCAGACTTCTGTACATTTTTAATTGTTTTTCTGTGTGTGTCTCTGTAATGGAGTTGTATGAGTTCTTTATGTATTTTCAAGATTGAACCCTTGTCTGAGTTAACATTGGCAAATATGCTTTCCTATATTATTGGTTTTCTTTTTATTTTAATGTTGTATTCTCGAGCCATGCAGATGCCTTTTAATTTGATGAGGGCACATTTATTTATTATTTCCTTTATGTCCCTTTCTTTAGGGGAGATAAGCAGTGCTTTTGAAATAATCACTTGAGATGGTGAAACTGACATTCATAGATGCAGGGTATTCTGTTGTCTGTTAGCTTTGTTTCTTATAACACCTATCTACTCCAGTCTCTTTCCTGGAGGCTGGCCAATCCAGGTTACAGAATAGGCACTGAAACTGAATACGGAGCCTTTGCAGGAGAATTTCTGACTCCTGTAGGCTGCCTCAGGTACCCCTCAGACTCCATCGGCCTTACCTCATATGGGACACCTGTAGACAAGAGTCTCTCATTGGGAGTACACACACATTAATGCATTCAAGCCCCACTTTATTCATAATGCTGCATGTAAAAGCATCAGAACTGATGGACAGCTCAGCCCAAACTTCATGGTGCTTCCTCTCTGTTAACTGCTGAAGTGAGTGCCAACGGCAGAGACTCAGAAGCTAGGGCTGATCTCTCAGGTGCAGGGAATGTAGTGGGGCTGGGTTTATCAGCACATGGAGCACTCAATTTATATTTAGTCCTCCAATTAGGGACAGAGAAGTGAAGTCCATGGGGAAGAGCACCTACTTGACTCAGAGGGACAAGCATCCTTGTGATAGAAGGAATTTTATAAGAGGATTTTTAGTCTGAGTGCCATAGAGTTATCATTGTTGCTAATTTCTACCATTGATCAGTTTAACACAATTTAATTCACTGAGATATTCCACAGGCACAGTGTTACATGCTATTGACCTCAGAATAGAGTGGAACACTGTGCAATAAATGCCCTTTGCAGCCTTGTCCATGTGTCGACATACTGAGGGAAGTTCATCCCCATCGTTAGCTTCCCAGGTCTGAGGGCAATGGTCACTGCAAGGGCTGCTCTTTGTGCTTTCAAGACAGAATCCCTGCCCATTGTGCATCTGTGCACCGAGAGTCCATCAATGCTGATAAAGG
Organism: Anoura caudifer; assembly: GCA_004027475.1. Taxonomy (NCBI): domain Eukaryota; kingdom Metazoa; phylum Chordata; class Mammalia; order Chiroptera; family Phyllostomidae; genus Anoura; species Anoura caudifer. Next base: position 1,316 of record PVKU01012346.1, on the reverse strand, counting down.
GAGTGGGAAGAAAGAACAAACACATATAGAGAGTTTTAACTGCACTGGACATACTCTGTGCTTAGCCTGCTCCTATTCTGCCCCCAATGACTTACCAACTGTCACCTCTAGTGACTGACGTGCACACCACACAAAATCCATTAATATGTAAGGGGTTACTAAGATCCAAATGCCACACCGTCATTATTATATACAATATCTGGGAAGTTTGAAAACATGACATGCTTACTTAAAATGATCAAACTTAAGTGAAGCCTCAAACCCCATTGACCAATGCTCCTTGGGATTGTGGTTCCTGTCCACACCTTCAAGCACACATCAGCCATGTTCCTGTGACATGGTGACTGGGAATACAATGGATTTCACCTCCAGTGCAACCTGGACCTCACTCTATGCTGATGTGGTAAATATTGAAACTGTTCAAGGATTAAAGTCACTTCTAATGCTGCCTTCCTGCTACATCTGTTTAGGAGCCTCCCATAATGTCCAATAAGAACATTTTATCCGTGGAAGAAAATAACAGAGAAAAACTGCCCTGGAACATCACTGAAAGAACACCCATCATGTACCTTTTTCAATACAAACTGCAGTGAAACTCTAGACAGTCAAACCATGTGGTCATGTTACACTACAGTCCTAATCCATTCTGGTTGTGGTAACAAAGTCCTGTGGCCTGGGACATTGGCGAACAAAAGAAATGTATTTCTCGCAGATCTGGATGTGAAAAATCCAAGAATAGATGCTGACCATTTAGGTGACTGGTGAGAATCTGCTTCCTAGATGCCTGTCCCCTCTAATCTCAGAGGATAGATAAGGTAAGGCAGCTTCCTCAATCCTCTCGCATGAAGGCCCTGACTCCATTCATCAGAGATCCACCCTGGGACCAACTCTTGTCCTAAGGCCAGGCATTCTAACAACATAACATGAGTCTCAAATTTTAATGTGTGAGGTTTTGAGTGAAACAGTCACTCATAGGAACACAAAAGGAATCAAACTGTGTTTCCGTCCACTTGTAAGGCTACTCCAGCAGACCCCTCTAAACTGAGGATACCTATAGTCTTGTGGAAACTTCTTGTCTTTGGAAGCAGAAAAGGGATACAAGTCCTTCAAAGCAAGCTGAATATCTTGTAGAGTGAACAGGTTCCAGCCTAAATTTAGAGCTAAGATGCCCATAAAATTTATTATTATTTTCTCTTTTTGCTTATGTATAACAATTATTCTCATTTTCTAGGGGCTAAATTTGTTTTCTACCAATAACGGTTGTTTGCTTCATGTTCTCACTCATGATTCCTGGGAGTTCAATGGAATAAGAAGTA
>PVKU01012345.1:0-35993 GCA_004027475.1 Anoura caudifer | reverse complement strand
ACAAATGGGATCTCATCAAAATAAAAAGCTTCTGCATGGCTAAAGAAAACAGTATTAAAATAAAAAGAGAACCAACTGTATGGGAAAATATATTCGCCAATGATACCTCAGACAAGGGTTTAATCTCCAAAATATATAAAGAACTTACACGATTCCACTCTAAGAAGACAAGCAACCCAATTAAAAAATGGGCAAAGGAAATGAACAGACACTTCTCCAAGGAGGACATGCAGAGGATCCAGAGACACATGAAAATATGCTCAATATCGCTTGCTATCAGAGAGATGCAAATTAAAACCACAATGAGATACCACTTCACACTGGTCAGAATGGCCATCATAAACAAAGCAACAAACAACAAGTGTTGGAGAGGTTGTGGAGAAAAGGGGACCCTAGTGCACTGTTGGTGGGATTGCAGACTGGTACAACCACTATGGAAAACAGTATGGAGTTTTCTATGAAAACTAAAAATGGATCTACCTTTTGAGCCAGCAATTCCACTGCTAGGATTATGTCCTAAGAACCCTGAAACACCAATCCAAAAGAACCTATGCACCCCAATGCTCATAGCAGCACAATTTACAACAGCCAAGTGTTGGAAGCAACCTAGGTGCCCATCAGTAAATGAATACATCAAGAAACTTTGGTACATTTACACAATAGAATTCTATGCAGCAGAAAGAAAGAAGGAGCTCCTACCCTTCGACACAGCATAGATGGAGCTGGAGAGCATTATGCTAAGTGAACTAAGCCAGGCAGTGAAGGACAAATACCATATGATCTCACCTTTAACAGGAACCTAATCAAAAAAATAAACAAACAAACACAATATGACCAAAGACACTGAAATTAAGAAGGGGTTGATAGTCACCAGAAGGGAGAGGGGAGGGAATTTCAGGGAGAAAGGGGAAGGGTTTAGAGCAACAAGTATAAAGGTCACATGGACAAAGACTAGCAGGGGTGGAAATGACAGGGGGGTGGTGAGGGTTGGGGCGGTGGGCTGGAATGGAAGCAAAAGACAGAAAACTGTGCAAGAACAACAATTAAAATAAATTTAAAAAAATAAATGATCAAACAAAGAAAAAGGGCAATGGCCCTGTCCTAGTAGCTCAGTTGGGTAGAAGACTGTCTAAAATGCCAAGGCTGCGGTTCCTTTCCACAACAACCAGCCAATGAATGCATAAATAAGTGAAACAACAAATCAATGTTTCTTTCTCTCCCCACCTCTATATCTCTAAAAATTAATAAATTAAAAATTTTAAAAATGGTCATAGTATTTTAATAGCTATTTCTCTAAATGAGATATACAAATAATAAATATGCTAATGAAAAGATGCACAACATCATTAGCTATGAGGAAAATACAAATCAAAACACAATCAGATACCACTTTGCACTCATCACACTCATTACCCTCAGAAGCTAAAACAAAATGGTAAGCATTGGTGAAGATATGGACAAATTAAAACTCTTACATATTGTTGTTGGAAATGTTGAATGTTGCTGTGGTTTTAGTAAACAATTTTTTAGTTCCTCAAAATGTTAAACATAAAATTATATATGATAGGACATAGCAATTCACTCCTAAGTATATACACAAGAGATGGGAACATACATCCACACAAAAACTTGGGTACAAATGTTCACACAAGCATTAACAACCTAAGGTGTGCACAATCCAAATGCCTATCAACTGATAAATGAAGTATAATATGGTATATCCTGATATTAGAATATTATTCTATAATAAATAAAGTATTGATATATAATGCAACACAGATGAACCTCCAAAATTCTATGCTAAATAAAAGAAGTTAGTCACAATGGATCACATGTTGCATTATTTCACTTAAATGATATGTCCAGAATTAGCAAATCTAAAATAAAAGAAAATAGTGTTTGCCCAAGAACAGGTTCTGTGTGTTTAGCAAAAATATGGAGTGACTACTGGTTATGTAGTTCTTCTGGAAAGAATGACAATATTCTAAAATTAGGCATAATCTTGTTAATTTACCTGTAAATGTTACAGAGTATATTATACTTTATATAGGTGAATTGTATGGTATATGAATTCTATTTCAATAAAACTGTTTAAACATGCCCATTGAGGCCCTGGTTGACATCGCTCAGTGGATTGAGCATGGGCCTGAGAACCAAAGGGTAGCTGGCTCCATTCCCAGTCTCGGGCACATGTCTGGGTTGCAGGCCATGTCCCCAGTAGGGGTGGTATGTGAGAGGCAACCACACATTGATATTTCTCGCCTTCTCTTTCTCCTTCCCTTCTCATCTCTCTAAAAATAAATAAAATCTTTCAAAAAATGGCCAACGATCACAGTAAAAGATGCTTAACATTACCAATTATTAAAGAGCCATATATATATTGCATTATTTTTACATATATATGAATTAAAGCCACAGTGGAATAACAATAAAATCTACCAAATTGGCTAAAGATAAAAAGGGTGTTGTAGAGAATGTGGAGCAATTAGATCTCTTGCATGTTTTTATTGAAGTGTAAGATGATATAGCCACCTTTGAAAACAATGTGGCAGTACTTTTTAAACTTTAGTGTATCTTTTTCAGAAATACTTTTTCTGGGTATTTATCCAAGAGAGAGGAAAGTATATGTCCAAACAAAAACATGCATATAAATAATCAAAGAATCATTATTACTATCAAAACTGGAAAGCACCCCAAACATCATCAAGCGATAAGAAAATAAATTGTGGTTTATCTAAAACATGGAATATTATTCAGAAACAAAAAGGAATGTAATATTAATACATGTGAAAACATGGTTGAATTATATAAACATCATGCTAAGTAAAATAAGTCAAACATAAAAGACTAATACTGTACAGCTATATTGCTATGAGATTCTGGAACAAGCAAATTATGTATAGAGAAAGGAGATATTTCCTCACTGGGGGTCCAAAGTGGAAAAGGGGGATCAAGTGCTTACAAAAGTGCAGGGGAAAACCGTAGGATGAGGGAACTGTTTTACATGAGGATTGTGGAGGTGTTTAAGTGATTGTATGACTTAACAAAATTCATCAAAATGTACACTTACTATTAATTAAATTAAACTTGTAAAATAAATTAATAAATCAAAAAGTGAATAAATAAAATATGAAGTCTATGATTTTTCATGCATATTTCCAGTTCATTGAGTTTACCTTCTATGTGAAATAATAGCACATGATCTGGTTGATGAGAGATATCTCTCTTCTACTTGCAATATTCAAAGTACTGCATCTTCTCTTAACATATAGATACCTAAGGTCAAAAAGTGAACAAACTCTTTCAATTACTTCTATGTATCATTCTACCTTAAGTCATGGTCACAAATTAGGAAGTCCATGGCCAAAACATTTAGCTTTAAATAGAAGTAGCCAATATAATTGATGATTTAGCAAGGTAATGTAACAGACATTATAAGGAATATAAGTATTAAACAATAGAACTCTTGTCTAGATGATCTGTCAATTTAATACCCCCAAACAAACGTGCACAGCTACTTATACAATGCAGCATGTAATAGCATATGAAAATACACTCAAGATATTAACTAATTTACATCTGCAGAGTAGAAGTGATAGAGTTTGAATTGTAATTGGCTCTAGAGGTATTGGTAGAATTTCACTTGTTAGACAAAGATGATCATTCTAGATAGTGGAAACATTGTAATAAAAATCCCAAATATTTACAGTATTTCTCTAGGTGATGATGTTTTGTTTGGTGTAAGTGAAGTAGAGTAAGAGAAAATGAATAAATATGGAAGATGGCTTAACATATAAAAATAAAGTTGGTGGTTATGGTAAGAACCAAGAAGCTTTTGAAGAAATACAGGCATGCTGAACATGATCATCTGTATTCTCAGAAAATAAGAGGGATAGTTGCAGTGGAAGAAAAACAGTTAAAGAAAAAAATTAGGATATTTGAATAAGGAGATATACCATAGAAATAGGCAGTTTAGCAACTCATTAAAGAGAAATTATGGAGGTAGAACCAACAGATATTGAGTCCTGATTAGACATAAAGGTACATGCTAGAAGAAAGTTAATGGATAGTACAGTTATTACCAATCTAGGTTAGAATAAATAGTAGTACAATTACCAAATAGAAGACAAAAGACAAAAGTTAATATTAAGTTAAATTGTCACCATCCTGAATTTGAGCTGTTTGGAGATATAGTAGCATTTCAAAATACTTTCTTATATTTAAAAGTAGTTAAATTTCCTAGGTATTTCATTCATTTTGAAGCAATTGTGAATGAGATTGTTTTCTTAATTTCCTTCCTGATAGTTCATTATTGGCATTTAAAAATGCAACTGATTTTGGATATTAATTTTGTATCCAACTTCATTGAATTCATTGATCAATTTTAGTAGTTTCTGAGTGGAATCTTTAAGGCTCTTTATGTACAGTATCATGCCATCTGCAAATAAAGACAGTTTTATTTCTTCATTTCAAATTTAGATGCATTTTATTTCTCCTTCTTGTCTGATTGCTATGGCTAGAACCTCCAGTACTATGTTGAATAAAAGAGATGAAAGCGGACATCCCTGTGTTATTCCCGATCTTAAGGGAAATGTTTCTAGTTTTTGCCAGTTGAGTATGATTCTGGCAGTGGGTTTGTCATATATGGCCTTTATTATGTTTAGATATGTTCCCTCTATTTCCACTTTGCTGAGAATTTTTATCATAAATGGGTGCTGGGTTTATCAAATGCTCTTTCTGCAACCATTGATATGATTATGTGGTTTTTATCCTTCATTCTGTTTATGTGGTGAGTCACAATTATCAGTGTGTGAATGTTGTACCAAACTTTATATTCCCAGAATAAATCCCACTAGATCATGTTGAATGATCTTTTAGAGGTATTGCTGTATCTGGTTTGCTAATATTTTGTTAATAATTTTTTGCATCTATGTACATCAGGAATAATGACTTATAATTTCCCTTATTTTGGTGTATTTTCCTGATTTTGGAACTAGGATAATGCTGGCCTCAAAAAAAAATCTTGGGAGTCTGCCCCTCTTAGGATTTTGTTAGTTAATTTGAGGAGCAGTGTTAGTTTTTCTCAGAATATTAAGCAAAATTCACATAGGAAGCTATCTTTTCTAGGACTTCTGTTTGTTGGGAGTTTTTTGATAATGCTTCAATTTCACTAGGTGTAACCTGTCTATGCAGATTCTCTGATTCTTCCTGATTTAGTTTTGGATGAATGTACGTTTGCAGGAATTTATCCATTTTATACAGGTTGTCTGATTTTTTAGAATATAGTTGTTCACAATATTTTCTTAAAATTATTTGTATTTCTCTGGTGTCACTTGTTATTTCTCCTCTTTCATTTATGATTTTATATATTTGAGTCCTTTCTCTTATTTCTAGATGAGTCTAGTTAAAGGTTTGTCAATATTGTTTATCTGTTCAAAGAACTAGCTCATGGATTTATTGATCTTTGAATCATTTCATTTTGCTCATTTTTTTAACTTTGATTGTTATTATTTCTTTCCTTGTACATACATTGGGCTTTGCCTGTTGTTCTTTTCCAAGTTCCTTTAAGGGTAAAGTTAAATTGCTTATTTGAGCTTTTCCTTGTTTTTCTGAGATAGGCTTGTAAGGCTATGAATTTCCCTCTTAGGATCGCTTTCCCAGTGTCCCACAGACTTTGGGTTGTTATGTTTTCATTTTCATTTGTTTCAGGGTATCTTTTGATTTTTTTCATGATCTCTTTTTTGACCCATTCATTGTTCAATAATATGTTATTTAGCTCAATGTCATTAATCATCAGAGAAATGCAAATTAAAGCCAAAATACAATATCATCTCACACTTGTCAGAATGGCCATCATTCATAAATCAACAAACAACAAGTACTGGTGAGGATGTGGAGAAAGAGGAACACTTTGCACTGTTGGTGGGAATGCAGACTGGTGCAGCCACTGTGGAAAGCAAAAAAAGGGAGATGCCTCAAAAAATTAAAAATGGAACTGTGCTATGATCCAGTGATTCTACTCCTGTGGATTCATCCCAGGAAACCTGAAAAACTAATTTGAAAGAACATAAGCAAGCCTATGTTCATTGAAGCATTATTTACAATGGCCGTGATATAGAAGCAGCCTAAGTGTCCATCAATAGATGAGTGGATCAAACAACTATGTGTCATTTACATAATGGAATAGTACTCTGCCATAAAGAAAAGAAAACTTTATGCTTTGCAACAGCATGAATGGATCTGGAGAGCATTATGCTTAGTGAAATAAGCCAGTCAGAGAAAGACAAATACCATATGATTTCACTCATATGTGGAATCTAATGAACAATATGAACTAACAAACAAAATAAAGACAGATTCACAGACAGAGAACAGGCTGACAGTTCCGTTTGGTGGAGGTTAGAGGGTAGAGGGAGTGAGAAAAATGTAAAAAGGTCTCATGAACATGGATGACAGTGTGGTGATTTGAGGGAGGGTTTAATGGGTATAAATAACAATAGAAACTATAAAATAAAAAGGTCAAGTTAAGTCTAGAAATATTTATGTAAAAACCATGCACATATTAGTGGCAGTTGAATTTATGTCAGTGGATCTCTTGACTGTCATTTGCCATACAAGTAGACTAAAACAAAAATGGTGGATCTGAGAGGCAGATGAGGACAAAGAAAGAACCAGAGAAAGAGACTTAGGGAGTCAGAAATAAGGGGAGTCTCAATTGTAAATAATGTTGTGGAAGAAAGAGGAATATTTTTATACAAGAAATCCTGTTTAATAGTCTGTATGTTACAGAAAGCAAAGTAAAAAAATGAATGGAAAAGATAATTAATTTATCAATTAGGACATTTCTAGTCTGATTAAAGAGATAAAGTATATACATACAGAAATTAAATAATGAGATGAGAAATGAATTTTTTAATTACATCTCATATCATCCTATAGAGTTGTAGCTCCTAGCTTTAGACCAAGCTCTGACCTCAGCAAGTTTCTATTAAATAACAATATATTGCCTACTTTCTAAAGAGTGGTAATTTTAGACATTATCTTATTTCTAGTAACAACACCAAGATTAATATCATGAACTTAAAATTGAGATACAGTGCTTTTAGTTACTTTTCCCATTGATTAGACATTCACTGTGATTAAAGATCTCTGATTAAAAATTTTCCTTAAGCAAAAAATACAGACATTTATAATAACTAATAAATCAAAAAGTTTTTCTGTGTATACTTTCAAAATTAAGATTACTCTTAAAATGAGAAAAATGCTAACAACCTTCTCAAGTATTTTGTAAGACAGTTTTTAAAGAAAAGGGAAGGAGGGGAGAAAGAGAGAAAAGGGAATCATTGATGTGAGAGAGAAACATCGTTTTGTTGCCTACATCACATACCTGGACCATGGACAAACTTGCAACTCAGGCATGTGCCTTGACCAGACATCCAACTGACAAACTTTTTGTTTGTAGGATGATGCCCAACCAACTGAACCACACTGGTCAGGGCTTCTCAAATATATATTTTTTTCATTTTTAGTTTTTTACTGTATTTTCCCATTAGCATTTAGAACCTTATACCCCCCTACCCTCTGTGATCACCACACTGTTTGCAATCGTCAAGGAGCCTTTTTTTCCTTTTTGCTCAATCCCTCCACACTCTGACCTCTCCCACCAGAGCTGTCAGCTTTCTCTCTTTGAGCCTGTTGCTATTTTCCTTGTTAGTTAATTTTATTTATTAGATTCCACATATAAGTGAAATCATATGGTATTTGTCTTTCTCTGACTGGCTTATTTCACCTAGCATAATGTTCTCCAGATCCATCCACTTTGTTGCAAAGGGTAAACATTTCTTCTTTTTGTGGCCAAGTAATATTCCATTGTGTAAATGATCCAAAGTTGTTTAATCTGCTCATCTATTGATGGATACTTAGGCTGCTTCCATATCATGGCTATTGCAAATAAAGCTTTGATGAACATAGGCATTCTTATGTTCTTCCAAATTAGTGTTTCGAGTTCCTTTTGATATAGTCCCAAAAGTGAGATCACTTGGCCAAAAGGCAGATCTATTTTTAATTTTTTGAGGTATCTCCGTACTGCTTTCCACAGTGGCTGCACCAGTCTGCATTTCCACCAATAGTGCGAAAGGGTTCCCCTATCTCTACATCCTTGTCAGCTCTTGTTGTTCATTGATTTACTGATAATAGCCACTCTGATAGGTATGAGATAGTATCTGATTGTGGTTTTAATTTACATTTCTCTGATCATTAGAGACATTTTGTATATTTTCATATGTCTATTGTCCACTTGTATTTCTTCTTCAGAGAAATGTTTATTCAGGTCCTTTGCCCATTTTTAATTTGTTTGTTCATTCTGGTGTTCAGTTTTATAAGTTTTTTATAAATTTTGGATATTAACCCCATATTAGATGTATCAACGAATATGTTCTCCCATTCTGTGGGCTGTCTCTTTATTTTGTTGATGTTTTCCTTTGCTGTGTAAAAACTTTTTAGTTTGATGGAGTTCCATGTTTTTATTCTTTATTTTTGTTTTTCTTGCCTGGAGAGATATATCTGATAACATTTTGCTATGAACAATGTCTGAGATTTTACTGCTTATATTTTCTACTATGATATTTTATGGTTTCAGGTCTAACACTTAAGTGTTTAGTCCATTTTGAATTTATTCTTGCATGCCTTGTAAGAAGGTGGTCTAGATTCATTTTTCTGCACATATCTGATCAGTTTTTACAACATTTATTGAATGGTGTTGGAAAACACCATTTATTATTTTAGCCCATTGTGTGTGCTTGATTCCCCTGTTGAATATTAATTGACGATAAATGTGTGGGTTTATTTCTGGGTTTTTTATCATATTCTATTGATCTATGTGTCTGTTTTTATGCCAGTACCATGCTGTTTTGATTACTATGGTCTTATAGTATACTTTCTTTTTTTAATATATTTTATTGATTATGCTATTACAGTTGTCCCTTTTCCCCCTTCATTACCCTCCACCCTGCACACCCCCTCTCACCCACATTCCTCCCACTTTAGTTCATGTCCATGCATCATACATATAAGTTCTTTGGCTTCTACATTTCCCACACTATTCTCACTCTCCCCCTGTCTATTTTCTACCTACCATCTATGCTACTTATTCTCTGTGCCTTTTCCCCTTCTCTCCCTGTCCCATTCCCCTGTTGATAACCCTCTATATGATCTCCATTTCTGTGTCTCTGTTCCTGTTCTAGCTATTGGCTTAGTTTGTCTTTATTTTGTTTTAGGTGTGGTCGTTAATAATTGTGAGTATGCTTTCATTTTACTGTACATATTTTTTATCTTCTTTCTCTTACATAAATCCCTCTAACATTTCATATAATAAGGGTTTGGTGATGATGAACTCCTTTAACTTGACCTTATCTGAGAAACACTTTATCTGTCCTTCCATTCTAAATGAAAGCTTTGCTGGATAGAGCAATCTTAGATGTAGGTCTTGCCTTTCATGACGTGGAATACTTCTTTCCAGCCCCTTCTTGCCTGCAATGTGTCCTTTGAGAAATCAGCTGACAGTCTGATGGGAAGTCCTTTGTAGGTAATTGCCTCCTTATCCCTTGCTGCTTCCAGGATTCTCTCTTTCATTTTAATCTTAGGTAATGTAATTATGATTTGCCTTGATTTGTTCCTCCTTGGGTCCAACTTGTTTGGGACTCTCTGAACTTCCTAGACTTCCTGGAAGTCTATTTCCTTTGCCAGATTGGAGAAGTTCTCCTTTATTATTTGTTCAAATAAGTTTTCCACTTGTTGCTCTTCCTCTTCCTCTTCTGGAACCCCTATAATGCAGATGTTGGAATGTTTGAAGATGTCCTGGAGGTTCCTAAACCTCTCCTCATTTTTTTGAATTCTTGTTTCTTCATTCTTTTCTGATTGGATGTTTCTTTCTTCCTTCTGGTCCCCACCATTGATTTGAGACCCCGTTTTCTTCCCATCACTATTGGTTCCCTGTACATTTTCTTTTATTTCACTTAATGTAGCCTTCATTTTTTCATCTAATTTTTGACCAAATTCAACCAACTCTGTGAGCATCCTGATTACCAGTGTTTTGAACTGTGCATCTGTTAGGTTGGCTATCTCTTCGTCGCTTAGTTGTATTTTTTCTAGAGCTTTGATCTGTTCTTTGGTTTGGGCCATTATTTTTGTGTTGACATGCATATTACATAGTAAGGGGTGGAGCCTTAGGTATTCAACTGGGCAGGGTAACCCATGTAGCTGGGTTGCCATGCTATATGTGGTTAAGGGGTCCAAGTGGGAACAATGGTGCTTTCTCCACTGTCTGCTGGATTTCAGTCACTTCCCTTGCTACGCACAAGCAAATTGGGCCCTTCTGGTGCTGATTCCCAGGTGGGTGGGTTTGTGTACCTTCTAGGACCCTATGGGCCTCTCCAAGGAACTCTATTGTGAGGCTGGGAGTTTCTCTTGCTGCCGCCTCAACCCCCACAGGTGTTTTCAGTCAGTGGTTTGATGCTTTATTTCCCTGTGCTGGGACCCTGGGTTGTGCAGTCCGTCCAGCTCCCCCTTTGTTTTGTCTAGTTTATCTGTGCATGAATGTAGGACTGCCTGTTCCACAATCTGCCCCCTCGATGAGTCCACCAGCTGTGGCCTTGTGTGCCCAGGTCAGCTAGCCGCTGCCTTGCTGCAAATCCTCTCTGCCCGGCTGCCCAACTCTGCCCCTCCTACTGGTCTGAATAAATATGTCTTCTTTAACTCCTTGGTTGTCGGACTTCCATACAATTCGATTTTCCGTCAGTTGTGGTTGTTTTTTGCTTTTAAATAGGTAATATGATTCCTCCAACTTTGTTCTTCCTTTTCAGGACCACCATTACTAGAGATGCCTTTTGTAGTTCCATCTGAATTTTTGAAATACTTGTTCTAGTTCTGTGAAATACTTCATTGGAATATTGATAGGAATTGCGTTGAATCTATAGATTGCTTTGGGTAGTATGGATATTTTAATGATGTTAATTCTTTCTATCCATGAACATGGTATGTATTTCCACTTATTTGTATCTTCTTCAATTTCTTTCTTCAGTGTTTTATAATTTTCCTAGTACAGTTCTTTTACATCCTTAATAGGTTTTTTCCTAGGTATTTTATTCCTTTTGTAGCAGTTTTGAAAGGGATTGTTTTCTTAATCTTTCTGTTAGTTCACTATTGGCATCTGAAAGTGAAACGGACTTTTGGATATTAATTTTGTATTCTGCTACTTTGCTCAATCCATTTATTTGCTCTAGTAGTTTCTTGGTGGAATCTTTGGGGTTTTCTATGTACAATATCTTGTTATTTGTGTATAAAATCATTTCATAAAATCTTTCATCCATATGGTAAAAAACTCTCACCAAAGTGGGAATAGAGGGAAAATACCTAAATATTATAAAGGCCATATATGACAAACTCACTGCCAGCATCATACTCAATAATCAAAAACTACAAGCATTTCTCTTAAGATTGAGAATAAGACAAGCATGTCCATTTTCACCTCTTTTATACAACATAGTACTGGAAGTCCTAGCCAAAGCAATCAAGAAGAAATCAAAGATATTCAAGAAGGAAAGGAAGAATTAAAACTGTTCTCAAATATTCTTAAAGACTATAGTCTGATCTGTTTTTAAATGTCTACATTATATTCTTATAAACAGTGATTTCTCCTAGAAAGAAAAAAGATAAGAAAAACACAGTCCAGGGAGCTAGCATAAAGTAATGGTCCCACAAATTCTAATGTGCTCTCTCTCATTTGCCTACCTGATATAATTCTTTTCACAGCAGTGATATTTATTCTGATGAATCTATAAATGAACCTGTCATGTTAAACTTCCCTTTTCTTTTTAATTAGTTACACTGCACATCAATTAAATATAGAAAGTCTCCTATACTCATTTATATATTAAAGTTGCAAAAATACATGTGCTCTGTTATATCATTTCTTATGTGCATACTATTAGTCTTTGAAATATAAGATATAAATGATTGAAATTTTGTTGTTAATTTGTTCTAAAATAATCAAACTTTTATTAATAAAAATACTATAATGTTAAAATTTGAATATTTAAATATTCACTATAATAAACATAATTTTTTAGGAACATTCAAAATTTTTTAAATGAGATTTATTATATTTATTTGAAGCTATATTTACTGGTTTATAGAATGAAGAGGCATGCTTCACTTCCTTGCTCAACCAAAAAAAGTATAAAAATGAACTTAAAAATAATAAACAACCACAAATAATAGAAAATCAAACTGCATGGAACTCCAACAACCAAGGAGTTAAAGAAACATTCATCCAGACCAGTAGAAGGGACAGAGAGGACATATAGCAAGGAAGAGGACTGCACAGGCAAGGCAGGGTCAAAACCTCTAACCATAAAATCCTGTGGCGGTTGCAAAGGAAGGAGAAACTCTCAGTCTCACAGGAGAATTCATTGGGAAGTGGGGCTAGAGTGGGGCAAACAAGCCACATTGTTCCCTCTCTGACCCTTCCCCCACTCACAGCACCACAGCACGGTAAAGAGGGTTGCCCCTCCCTGGTGAATACCTAAGGTTACACCCCTTGTAATATCACAGGTGTGCTGAGATGAAGAAATATGGCTCAAAAGGAAGAACAGATCAAAACTCCAGAAAAAGAGGTAAGCAATGAGATTAAGAGGTAAGCAAAGATTGACAACCTATCTGATTCAGAGTTCAAAACACTGGTAATCAGGATGCTCAGAGAACTGATTGAGCTCAGTTGCAAAATGAAAGAAGAAATGAATGCTATACAAAGTAAAATAAAGCAAAATATACAGGAAGCCAAGAGTGAAGGGAAGGAAACCAGGACTCAAATCAATGATTTGGGGCAAAAGAAAGAAATAAACATCCAACCAGAACAGAATGAAGAAACAAGAGTTCAAAAAAATGAGGAGAGGCTTAAGAACTTCTAGGACAACTTTAAACTTTCCAACATTTGAATTATAGGGGTGCCCAAAGGAGAAGAGGAAGGAAAAGAAATTGAAAATTTATTTGAAATTAGTAATGAAGGAAATCTTCCCCAATCTGGCAAAGGAAATAGACCTCCAGGAAGTCTAGGAAGCCCAGAGACTTCCAAAGAAATTGGACCCAAGGAGGAACACACCAAGATACCTTATAATTACATTGCCCAAGATTAAAGATGAGGAGAGAATCTTAAAAGGAGCAAGAGGGAAGAAGAGAGTTAACTACAAAGGAGTTGCCATAAGACTATCAGCTGATTTCTCGAAAGAAACCTTGCAGGCAAGAAGGGCTGGACAGAAGTATTCCAAGTTATGAAAGGCAAGGACCTATATCCAAGATTACTCTATCCAGCAAAGCTATCATTTATAATGGAAGGGCCTCTAAAGTGCTTCCCAGATAAGCTCAAGTTAAAGGAATTCATCATTACCAAGGCCTTATTATATGAAATATTAAAAGGACTTATCTAAGAAATAGAAGAAGATAAAAAACTATGAAAAGTAAAATGACAACAAACTCACAACTATCAACAACTGAACATAAAAAAACAAAAACTAAGCAAACATCTAGAATAGGAACAGAATCACAGAAATGGAGATGACAGAGACAATTATCAGTGGGGAGGGGAAGAGGGAGAATGAGAGGGAAAGGTACAGGGAATAAGAAGCAAAAATGGTAGGTCCAAAATAGACAGGGGGAGGTTCAGAATAGTATTGGAAACGGAGAAACCAAAGAACTTACATGTATGACCCATGGACGTGAACTGAGGGGAGAGGGATACTGAAGGGTAAGTGCAGGGTGGAGGGGGATAAAGACAAGAAAAAAATTGGGACAATTGTAATAGCATAATCAATAAAATATACTTCAACAAAGAAAAAAACATTGACATAATATATCTATTACCTAACCTAAAAAAAACTTTAAGTTTCAAAATGGCCAATTGATAAAGAATTTGCCTCCCCTTGCTATCATAAATAAGGAAAGAGAGAGAGTAAGTGGGGAGAAGGAGGTAAAAGAGAAAAATAATTTGAAAATAATAGTTTAAGGAGTAAAAAATGTATAGATAAATAATGGAAAAATCAATGAGAATGCTGGCTGTGATCATAAAAGAAATTGCAGCAAATTTCTAGGGGCTGAGCACAGTATAAATTAAATAGAAGGCACAACATAGAGAGGCTCCTCAAAAAGTAAAATAATATGGAACGAATCCTGGGAAGCTCCAGTTATAAAATCAATAGGAAGGACACAGGAACAGACATGAAAAATAAGTATGAAAACAAGATATTCAAACATATATTTAAGAAAATTTGACCCTACCTATCCTATAAAAATCCTCACCCTCTCACCCACTCTTGTGTACAGAATATAAGAAGATCAGAATTAGTCTCAGAAAAAAAATTAGAAATCTCTTCCCTAAAGCTGTTAAACAGACTAAACAGAACTGTAACCATTAGTCTAGGTGGCAGAAGTGTTTTTCCCCTTTTCCTTATCTGCTCACAAAATAAAAGCCAACTATTGGCCAAATGCTGGACATAATTAGAGAGATTCCAATCAGATCTTTTATTGCCTCAATTTAAAACTTAAATGGAAAATCAAGGAAGATATGCTGTGGCAAGAAAGAGAATGACCAAATAAATAGAAAAACTAACCCAAAAGTAAACATGATAATTTAGAAACATTTATAAAAATTTTAAATATACTAATTAATGTGATTAAAGAGAAGTCGAGAAGACATTCCATTCATAAATGGATGCTATGAAAAAGAAGCAATAAGAGAATATTTTGTATTTTATTTTATATCTTTGAGTATAAAACAATAAAAATAAAAATTAATTAATAGACTGCATAATAATATAGAGAACATCCCCAATGTCATGCAAAAGAAACTGAGAAAAATAAAAAGATGAACCATAGAAAATTAAGATAGGAAAGGCCAGAATCTAATTAATAAATTCAGAAATAGAGAAAGAAGAAAAAGAAAATTGTGAAAGAAAAAAATAGCAAAAAAAAATCAAACTGAATAGTAAGCAGAATCCAATCAAAACCACTGGAATTTTTCCACATTTAGATATGCTGGACTTAGACTGTACTGAATGCAAACCACCTTGCTGAAAATAGCTATGAAACCTGGATTAAAAGGAGCCATTTCAAGGAACTACACAAGAACATAGGCAGGTATATTCTAGCAGAAAATCCATGCTTCTAAGAAGGAAAGAGACAGATGGATGTACAAATAATGCCCTTCCTTGAAGAGTTTAGTCCTTTGGTCAAGCAATAGTGGAATGCAATGCATATGGAAAACTCCAAAATCTTTCTGGCCGAGGGAAAAAATAACCCTTGACGTTAGGAATATTGAAGAGAATGGAGGAGATTTCAAAAGGGAAAGGGATGGAGCCAGAATCCCCAAATTCTGTTTATTCACATTGCTGACATATCTGAACTGTGCATGGAAGAAACAGAATCACAGCAGCTGAAAAGGAAAAAAATGAACTCTGATTGATGTTGCTATTCTGAAGGTTGCTTTCCTGAATACTTAACATAAACAGACAGATATTGTAGAAGTGTATATGTCAAAGAGGGCTGATGAGGAACATGGTTTCTCTATCTGCAATTTCACCTTGAGGCTAATTGCAGTCCACTGAACACACAGCACAGGCAGCTGTACACGTAGAAATGCTCCAGCCCACCTGGTCAGGTAGGTGAACTAGAAAAGAGAAGCCAGGGAATCCTGAACTCTGAAGAGAGTGGTGCATCCTGATGGAAAAAGAGCCAGAGGAAAAATCCTTAAAAAAGTTCAATGTCAGACATGAAAACTACTTGCTAAAACAAAAGAAAAAAAGCAGTTGTTATTGAAAAATAGCGGAATCCAGTGTCCTCTTTACTTAGTATTCATAATGTATATAATATAATCCAAAGTTAGCTATGAGAAGAACTACAAAACATAGAAACAGATAAGAAAATCAACCAAATCCAACCACATATCTGGATATGGCAACACAAATTTAAAAGCAGCTAGTTTAAACTATCCTCAGTGAAGTAAAATAAAGCATATTTTCACTGCATGAAAATATCAATAGAAAGAACCAAATAAAAATTATAGTAATAATAATGACATAATTTTTGAAATAAAAATTTACTGTTTTAATTTATGACAAAGTGTGAATGAAATTAAAGATAGAAAAGTTAAAAATTATCTAAGGTGAAAAGCAGAAGAAAAAATTGAAAATAAATGAACAGCATCTCAGAGACCTATTAGATAATATCAGTTAGACAAATATATTTGTAATGGGAAATCAGAGAGAAGAGAATATACATAGGGAAAAAAATCCTTGAGGAAGAAGTAGTTGAAAATATCTGAAATTTGCAGATACAAGAAGCTAAATAAAGAATGAGCCAAATGAACACCAAAAAGGCCCACACAGAGTCACACTGAGTAAAACTGTTCAAAGTAAAAGATAAACAATTAATTTTGAAATTGATATGTAAAAGACAATTTATTATATAGAGAGAAACAGCAGTCTAATGAAAGCTTAATTTTTTAAAGTATGAGTTTTCTTATTAGGTTAACAAGAACATCACACATTTATCCTTCCTGTGGCTCTCTGTTCTGAACAATACATTGAAAGTTTAGAAGTTGCAATCAAATTGTTTTTAAAACATGATTAGATATTATGAGGAAAGATAAATCCCTTTTGTTTTTATCCTACCAAGCTAAATGCTCTTATATTGCCAATTTTAATTTTTTGAATTCTTTTTTTTATTATTGTTCAGCAACAGTTGTCCCAACTTTCCCCTATTGTGTCCCCTGCCTCATCCCCTGCCCAGTAACACACACCCCATTGCCCATGCCCACAAGTCTCTGTTCACATTCCTTAACTTGCCCCTTCCTCTTCTTTCAAATTCTTTAATTTTATCAATCCATTCTCTGTTGTGTGTTTCCAAATTGATCAATTAATTTTATTGAGGTATAAGTGACATATAACATTATATTTAGTTTCAGGTGTATGACACAATAATTTGGTATTTGTATATAGAGAAGTGATCATCACAGTTAAGTTGAGTTTACATCCATCACTACATATAGTCATGTGTTGAAGGTGAAATAGATATTTTTATTGAAAAGAAAACTAAGACTATTTGTTGTTACTGATAATACACTTACATAAAATGAAATGGTAGCTGAAAAAATTATACTGCATGTAAACTTTGAGCCTCAGGGGGGAAATGAATATTATCAGAAATGTTAAGTATTTATGTAAATACAAAAAGACTATGTTTATTTTGAGGAGGCTGTTTTCTTCTTAATGTTATTGTAAACCACTGACTGTTTAAACTAAAATATATCATCTCATATAATGTAAACTCCATATTGTCTTGTGAAATTTATAAGTAAATATATCACACATATCAACTATAACAAAAAAGGTGGGAGATTTATTAGATTTTATATTTTATATGAATATCAACTTATGGACTGTGCAAAATTAAAGATGTCAATTTTTAATTCCCAGAGGAATAATGCATGAAGAAGAGATAAAAGCTAACGAGAAAATGAAACAAAATGAAATTGCAAATATTTTCAGCTAATCTTTTTAAATGGCAGGAAAAGGAAATAAAAACAAACAGAGAAGAAACAAGTAAAATATTAGGTACACTCTATATTTAAGGAGTCATTGAAGGTAAAGGTATGGAAATAAATAAACCATCCAAATGTCTTATTTCTGTAAAACTAATGCTATTTTTCTACATCCACCTACCCATCTACACATCCATCCAAATTACTCTGATATGCCTAGATAATAATGTTCATACAAATGTTAACATTGCATTTTTCAGGCATCATAATCGCTGAGAAAATGCAGGTTTAAGTTTTTAGTCTTTTTTTTTACATTGCTTGAATTTTTGCAGAAAATTTGTATTCCTTATATGAAAATGTAAAATTTTTTTAGAAAACCTTATCTAAAATATTAGCAATTATTTAGAAAGTTCTTTAATTAGTTGCAGAATAAGACATCATTGTAATAAGTGGTTTCCGCTTAGGGTCCTAGAAGTTTTCAGAGTTCACTTGGAGCCAACTAGAAAGGAGATAGATTGAGGTGGGTGCACAACAAGTGACAAGGAGATAAGCCTCTTTTTTCCTGTATGCTCTCTGTTCTGATTGTTACTAACAGCAAAAGAAAACTGTGCATTTCAATGATCATAGTATTTGATAGAGGGGACAGAAAACAGTCAATTATAATTGTTCAAATTATAAGTGATGTTCCAGCAAGTTTCATTTAGAAATATGGCTTATCATACATAAAATATATGTTTTAAAACTTGAGATACAAATGTTTTATAAAGAGCATGTACTTACAAGTGAAAGCTATTAAGACTAATCAAATTTTGTCATATAAATTAATTAATATAACTATGAAAAGAACACTCATTAACTGTAGAATAAGATCTGCTTATTTGGACAGCATGCAATCATCTCAGCATTTTCACTCTTCAGTCATTTTTTACTGAAAAACAAACTTATACATCAGGAAAGTGTCTTTGAAAGTGATTACTAGGGCATCTTAAAACATACCA
Source organism: Anoura caudifer (assembly GCA_004027475.1). NCBI lineage: Eukaryota > Metazoa > Chordata > Mammalia > Chiroptera > Phyllostomidae > Anoura > Anoura caudifer. The sequence continues at coordinate 17,408 of PVKU01012345.1, read as the reverse complement.
CATAAATACACTTGATTTTCCATGAGTTGATATTTCTGCATTTTAAAATATTATAAACAATAGCCTTTGATGATTTTAATCACAGAAAATCTGAGATATTTGCAGGACCATTGCCACAGAAGAAAGGCCAAATATGCATGAGGCATTAGTTCAGCCTCCAAAATAGATCAAGGAGGCACCCAAAAATGAACTGCTATTTACTGCTCTGAAGGCAGTCATGGCATTCAGCTCACCACAATATAAACTTTTCTCCAGCTGTGTGAAATGAACTTTATAGTTCCAATCACTGAATTTTAGAAAGGGAGGAAATATTCAGTGAAATTTAGTACTTATTTCTAGTTTTTCAAAAATAATTCTTAAGGATGAAGTAGAATTTCATAAACAAATCATTTTAAAATAAATATACTTAAGTTTTCTTTGAGTTAATTTTTGACCCTTTCCCAAATTCCTAAAAAGAGCAAAAATGATGAGGAAATATTCTATGTTTGCATTGTTTGGCCTACTCCATTAGTATCCAAAAACCAGTGAGATAATAAAAACTTACATTTTTCATATTTGCTTAATGTTACTAACTTATGTCGGTTGAGCTTGTATCTAACAATCAATAAATTCTTACTGATTTTATATTATTATTTTTTGTTTTACCTATGCAAAAATATCTGTCAAAAATAACAACTTTAAATTTGTTTTTAATTTTAATCATTTTACTTTTCTTCTTGGTTTTATTAACTAGAATCTTTGGGAGAGTGATAAATAACAGATAGGATGTATAGTGTGCTTATCTTTAATATAGCTGCTTCTCAAATTCTGTACATTAAGTACAATGATACCAACTGATGTTTAGTAAATATATTTTATTCAGATTATGAAACATCTCTTTTCAGAACACTGTATTGGGTGGGTATTTTTTATGAACAAGGTAATTTATGTATTATTTGGTTTCTATCTTTTGCAACTATTTCTATTGCTTTAATGTCTATTTAACCATTACTGTGGATTTAAGTTAAACCATTTCAGCTTTGCCAGTACAATTTTTAACAGGTCACACTTTATTATTTGAGTTCACCTCCAAAGCTTCTACTGATTTCATAAAATGAGGTATGTAAATTTATTTACTTGGTATGTAGTCACAGATAGTTTGTAATATGAACTGTTCATGGTTTGAAAATTTTGTAAAATTCCCCTGTAAAATACCTCATTGCTTTTAGCAGTTTGGGGGCAGGGTATGTTTTGAAAGCCATATTCATTTCTTAAATATATATTTATGTATTCAGTTTTCTTTTCTTTTATTATTTTGGTAAGTTTTATTTTTCTAGAAAATTTTCATTTCATGTATGCTTTTAAGTGCATTAGCACATAGTTTTTCAAGGTATTACATATTTGCAATCTCTATCACAATTATAGCTATTTCTATTTTCTCACAAAATACGTTTATTTCACTCATGTTTTCAATTAGTGTTCCCAATTTGTCTAATTCAAGTCCTTTCAAAGAATTATTTTTTGCATTCTTGATAAGTTTTAACATATCTTATATTTCCATTTTAATATTAATTTATTTTAATGTTACTTAAAATTTATTTGAATTAATTTGTTAATTTTTGCTTTTTATAATTTTCCTCTGATACATATGCTAGCAAAAATATTTCAGTATTTTTAATTAAATCCATTGAGCATAAAAATTTCCATGTAAGTGCTTTTCCTGCTTATCACCAACAAGTTTTGAGTGAAATGCTTTTGTTGTCATTCAGTCTTTAATATTTCATAATTGTTGCATGTTTTATACTTAATTGTAAAAATTATTAAGGATGACATTTTCCAATTTTCAAACATAATACTACATTTCAACTACTTAAAGTGGATTTCTAATTTTATTTTATGGTGACCAGAAGTGTGATATACAGAATGTAAATCTGATGGAGACTTGCTATGTGGCAGTTACATGGCAATTTTTGTAAATGATTCCATGTGTAGATGAAAAGAGTGAACTTCTCCTGGATATGAGTTTACATAAGTCTATTAGAATAGGCTTTTTCATCATGGGAATTAAATTCTTCAGTTATAATTCATTTAAGTTAACATATAAAAAGAAGTACCAAAACTTCTCATTTTGGTTATAACTTTTTCAATTTCCTTTATTAATTTTTACTTTATAGTCATGTGCCACTTAACGACAGGGAGGTCTCCTAAGCTGTAAGCCTGTGTAGTGTGTTACAGTATGAAACAAAGGCAATCAAATCAAAGATAAAATGGTGCAGTCAAGAGATGTGGGAAAAAGATGCATGAGGCTGTTGGTTGTGGAATATGCCATACTGTTTTACAGAAAAATCTTTTATAAGTAAAAGGAGCACATTCTAAAATAATTTTTAAAAGTATACTACAGTAAATACACAAACCTGTAATGTAGTCGCCTATTATCATTATCAAGTATTATGTAGTACACATAAATTGTATGTGCTATACTTTTACACAGCTGGCAGTGCAGTAGGTTTGTTTACACCATCATCACCACAAACATGTGAGCAATGGGTTGTGCTACATTATGATGACTATGACTCCACTGGGTGAGAGAAACTTACCAGTTCCTTTATAATCTGATGCAATCACCATGGTATATGTAGTCATATAGCATATGTAGTCAATCATTGACCGAAACATCATTATGTGGCACATAACTACATATATTGTTAAGACTATTTGATTTATTTTTAATTCCTTTAGTGATGTAGTTTGGGGCTGCAGTTTTCTTTTTCTTTTTTTTTTTAGTGATTTTTGTTTTTTTTAAATAATGATTTTATTTTTAATTATACTTTATTAATTATGCTATTACAATTGTCCTAATTTTTCTGCCATTGCCCCTCTTCACCCAGCAGTCCCCTCTCCCTCAGACAATCTTCACATCATTGTTCATATCCATGGGTCATGCACCAGTTCTTTGGCTATTCCATTTCCTATTCTGTATTTTACATCCCAATGGCTATTCTGTAACAATTTGTACTTCTTAATCCCTTTACTTTTTCACCCATTCTCCCATACCCTCTTCCCATCTGGCAGCTATCAAAACATCCTCCATATCCATGATTCTGCAGGGGTGCCAGAAGGAGAAGAGAAAGAACAAGAAATTGAAAAACTATTTGAAAAAATAATAATGAAAGAAAATTTCCTTAATTTGGTGAAGGAAATAGACATGCAAGTCCAGGAAGCACGAGTCCCAAACAAGATGGATGCAAAGAGGTTCACTCCAAGACACATCATAATTAAAATGCCAAAGGTTAAAGATAAAGAGAGAATCTTAAAAACAGCAAGGGAAAAGCAGTTAGTTAGCTACAGGGGAGTTCTCATAAGACTGTCAGCTGAATTCTCAAAGGAAACTTTGTAGACTAGAAGGGATTGGCAAGAAATATTCAAAGTCATGAAAAGCAGGGACCTATAGCCAAGATTACTCTACTTAGCAAAAATATCATTTAGCATTGAAGGACATATAAAGAGCTCCCCAGACAAGAAAAAAACTAAAGGAGTTTATCAATGCCAAAGCATTATTATATAAAATGTTAAAGGGACTTATTTGAAAAAAGGAAGAAGATCAACACTATGAACAATAAAATGGCAATAAATACTTAACTTTGAAAAATCGAACCTAAAAAATAAACTAAGTAAACAAGAACCAAAAACTTTTTATCGGTTTCTGTATTGTTTACCAATAGTTATTGAAACCAATCACCAAACACATGGTGGCTTAAAATAATTTATTTTCTCACAGTTCTGGAAAACAGAAGTCCAAAATGAGTATCACTGGGTCAAAATCAAGGCGTTGGGGGAGAATATATTTCTTGCAATTTCTTGGCTCTAGGGGAGAATATATTTCTTGCAATTTCTGGTGGCTGCCAGCATTCCTTTGTATGACTCTAATTTCTGCCTCTGTGATCATGCCAATGTCTCCTTTTCCATCTGTGTGAATCCTCTCTACATCTTTCTTTTAAAGACACTCATGATAGTATTTAGGGCTCACCTGGTTAATCTCTCTATCTCAAGATCATTAATTAATTGCATTTGCAAAGTCTGTTTTACTATATAACATAGTATCACAAGTCCAGGGATTAGGTCCTGTATACTTTTGGAGAAGATTTTCAGCCTACAGCTTCTTTGATTTTTCAAAATACTAATTCTGTCACTTAAATATTGTTTTATCAGCCCACCTTTGATTTGTATTTTGTTGATATAGCTTTCTTGTACCTTTATTCCAATTTTACTGTCATTTTATTTTAGATATAGCTCTTACAAGAGTGTTTTCTCTTCTATTAATGTCACTGTATTTTATTTGCTCATATATATACACACACATTTGTATTTATGTACATTTATTATGATTGCTATTGTTTTACATTTATGAATTATCTTGATTTCCTTTTGTTTTTCCCCTTGCAATCTTTCTTCTCCAACTCCCCATCCTCACTTTTTCTGGGTTGATTAAATTCTTGGTCTAACTTCATTTTCCCTGCACTAGTTTGAAACTTATAGGTTGTACATTACTTTTTTCAGGGAAATATGTCATTGTTCTTAACTTTTCTCTTCTAACACCTAGAATAATCAGTATCTACGTCACTCCCAGAATGAGAACCAAAATTTTGACATATTTTCTTTGTTCTCCTTATTTCTCTCTCGTGCTGTACCAAATTAGCCAAAACATTAGAATTTCTCAGATGTAAATTGTATTTGTCTCCTGATTAGTTGATATTTATATTCAAGTTGTATTTCCATTTTAATTTTTTAATTTAATGTTTTATTATAGTTGACATACAATATTATATTAGTTTCAGGTGTATAACAGTGATTAGGCATATTTTTATTTTTAAAATGATATATGTCTGGCATATTTTCTGGCTTTTTATATGTTGAAATAACACTTTTTGATATTTTTTAAAATGAAATAAATTATTTCTGCACTAAAGATTGTTGGAAAATTGTCTCTTCTCCTCAAAAATTTGAAATAATCCTGTATTATTTTTATTCAAAAGAATCATAATTCTAGTCTGTTGCTTTGTATATGGTGGAAGGTTTTGTGTGTTTAGTCATTTTATTTTTTCCTACCTTAAAATATTTAGGATTTGTTCTTTAATGAACACTTACCTGACACAGTATCTGCCATATGTATGCAATAAAATTGTGAAATTTTTAATTTGCCCTTACAGTTTTTATTTTAGCCATCTTGATCTTTTTTATTTCTATTCTTAGGTAAAACTGAAAAACTGAAACATTTTATTTCATCTCTTTAATATCATCCTTTATTGTTCTATAAGGGAGATTTTCTCAGGTTTTTATTTAATACTGTTTGCTTTTCTATAGTTACTTCTTTTCTTTGCTACCTCCAATGTGAATTTAAATTCCACTATTGCAATTTTGGCTCCTTTAAATATGTTAATTCTGAGCCCTTCTTATGTGGGCCCATTGTTGTCATCTTTTCCCCATTGTTCTCTTCTGTGTTTAGCGCTATCTGCTCCCCATATTTTTTAGATATTGTAGCATCTGTTGAAAATACCTTCAAACAATTTTATCTGGTTGATTCAATGAACCTTTTTCAGATTCGCTTGTTCTTTGAGACTTTGAAATGGTGATCCTTTTTCTATAATTTTCATTACTCTAAGTTTTTCCTATCTGAACACATCATTTACCATAGACTGTATACATGTTGTTCCTTCAGTTTTATTGTAGGTCTATGGAGGTTAGTTGAATGTGCCTTAGATCTTCAAACAGATGTGATTATTATGAATAATTCCAAGTAAAAGTATCAAGTTTTAGTTCAACTTTGTGGATTCACCTGGGGCCATCTGAAACCATTATCAAAGCCTGTGGGACTGTGAATCAGAAGATTAAGAAACAAACAACAAGTAACTTACAATCACCATCATAGTGAGAACAGAACTTCTGTTATCTCTCAATCCTCATTTGGTCAGCATTTTAATTATGAATACTAAAACCCGCTGGAGATATTCTTGCCCCTTTCAGATCTATCATATTTTTAATTTTCTAGCAATTTTTCTCTATGATTGGACGTAATAATGGAGTCAATGGAAACAATACCCCATCTTCTCAGTAAGTGGTACTCACATCCAAAATAAAATCTTTTGGCTCTCTGTCTCGACAATGATTTTTACATAAAGATGGGAGAGGCTCTAGTATCACTGAATACTTGTAGCCATGATTCCTCTTGCCTCAGATGTTCTGTATGTACTGGAAAAATTCCTGTCCACCAGTACATTTACCCACATAACTCTTAAATGCCTTTTAGATCTTTGCTTAGATCTTACCATAACCTTCTGCAGACAATACTTTTGAATTTCCTTATAGGATATTAAGAGTTCCCTATTTGCTACCATGGTAACATATGATTATTCCTAATGCAGTCTTTAGCATACTTCATTGAAAATTCCTCAGTATTTGTCAGTGTTCAATTCAGTGAAAATGACTGAAATTTCATGGCAGTACTAATAGCAATAATCTATGTTCAGTAAACAGAAATTAATTGAATGGATGGAAGAGCTACTAGCTAGATGTCAGATTTCATTTTAAATCCCAATATCAGCAACTAATGTCAATCTCTAAGGATATGGGATATAATGAAGGATAGGGACTCAGAAATTTCCAAAGTCAATCAGTGGTGTGGGTTGAAGGAGATGGTGGAGATATGGGGGTGGGAAGATCTGCTGCTTCAGCTAACATCTCATTTGTATTGAGAATCCTATTGCTCTTATGCCAAAGCCCCCAGACTGCACCCACACCTTATGTGCAATGATAACAAAACCAGAGCAAAAGTCTGAAACTCAGAACCAGACACTAGGAAACTACGGTAAAGTGCACTGTGTTCTAAAATCCTGGAAGATACATTTTCTTGAACTGGTTCACTTACTACTTAAAGAAATGAGTTTGTGGCTTCGAGCTACAGGTAAACAGCTAGGCTTCATGAATTACAGGTGTACATACTGTTCCTTGGGGCCCAGAATTTAAATTCATACCACTGAACAGTTTTTAAAGTCTTTAACGCATTATTTTGTTTGTATGCAAATCAGGGCTGCTAATTTCGAATGAGTCTTAACTATTTATTTAAGTAGCCCCAAAGGATCTCTACTTGAAAACAATTTGCCAGCAGTTATTTCAAGTACTTTACTCAATCAGAAAATAATAAACTGTGTTTTAAATTAATTTAGTAACTTGAGTTACCAATTCCAACAGATCTCTATAATTAATCTGAATTAGAGGGTTTACTACTATTGCAGACTTAATCTTTTTTAACCTGATTTTAAGATTTTAAAGAGAAAATGAAAATATCTTAGACTTAAAAAGTAAGGTTGTTAATATGCTTATTTGGAATATGAGGTAAATACAGATTAAGTATTTAGGAACCTTGCCCCAGTTGGGAGAACTGCTATTTCAACCCACAACTTAGGATATAACCGCAGCGACTCTAAATGATCTTGTTTTCATAGTTGCCACATTGCATTATTCCAGGTGGTTCCCATTCACTTTATAAGGTCATTCAATGATCCCAATTGGGTGACCATATTTAAAGCAATTGAAATATTTACTGTTCCCATGTAATACCATTTGTAACAGAGAAAACTGCATTACTATTCTGAACTTGACTAAGGTCTTCTACATTGTTCCCAGCATTCTGAGATAACAGAATAGTTTTCCTTTTCCAAAAAGAAGGGAAAAACCATACCACTGAATGCAATCTTATTGATCATACCTGGATTCTAAATTTAGGATTTTTTAATTAGAATCATGGATCTACAAGGGGAAGAAATTTTAGAGTTCATTTAGCGTAATCCTTAATTTTACCCTTGACAATGTTGTAAGCTGGAGTCTAAAATGACTGGGTAAAGTTTACACAGCTAGGTTGTGGCAGATCCAGAATGCGCACACACACACACACACACACACACAAATTGGTCTATTAACTCATTCTAGATTTTTCCATAACACCCTGCTTTACATACTATTTGGAAATCATATAAGCATTTTACAAATATTTTTTCAAGTAATTATTAGGTTAAAGCTCTCTTCATAAACCTACTTAACTTCAGTAAAATAAATACAATTTATAGCTAATTATAAAAAAAGTTATTTTTCTGGATAGTGCCTAGCAAATAGTAAGTCCTCAATAAATTTATATTGATGACATAAAAGACTAGAAATAATGAATAGTATAAAAGCATCCAAAATTATGTAAGTGGTTTTACTACCATTAAATCTCTAATGAAGAAAATATGTGAAAAGAAAGACTTACATTTATAAAGAAAAAATATGTGAAGTATTAAGTTGAAAATTTAATGGTAAAATTTTCCATGAGGACACTGACCATATATTATGTAATATATATGGGTTTTCTGCCTAATTTGTACTAAGTAGTAATGTGATTTCAGCTAAATCACTTAACTTGGGTATCAGTTTCCTCATTTTCAAAATACAAATATTAAAAATACTGATCTCCTAGACTTGCATAGTCTTTACAGCCATCCAATGAGCAACGTGAAAATGAAGAGCATATAGACAGTCTCAGGGGAGTTTTCTGGGCCAGGCCTAGAAGTGGCATACACATTCCATCTCGGAGGAGTTATCATATGTATCATAGGACCCTGAATAGGTACAAAGGAAGCTGAAACTAACAGGATGAACATTTTTTGTGAAAGGTTTCTTTATGGTATATTAGTGAGGGTATATTATGTTAATTTATAATAGCCAATAGAAAGGTTTCAGCATTTTAGCATAATTGAGTTATCTCTTGCTAGTGTCACTCTCCAATGATTTGGGTTAAGAAGAATTTCTTTCTCATCTGCACATTTATTAAGGGACAATAGCTTTTTCCAATTAGCAACGCTCTTGAAGAGGACTGGCACCAAAACTATAAGATGCATCAGAATCACATGGAGGGCTTGCAAAAGCAGATTTTTGGACCTATGCCCAAAGTTTCCAATTCAGTATTTTTGGGTTGGGGTCCAAAATTTTTCATTTATAATTGATTTGTGGATGATGCTCATGCTGTGATAGTACAAATTTGGGGATCACAATTTTATATCCTTTATGTTTATCTTTGTTAACTACACCCATACCCCATTGTCTTCTATAGTCATCTACCACATAGCAGCAAAAGACAGGGAAGGTCTGGGGGAGATGTATAGGGCAGACCTGAAAGTGGCATGTCTGATTCTTCCCATATTCTCTCAGTGTTCTTGCATGTGACCACAGCCTAGATGCAAACAAAGGGCTGAAACTAGCAAGATGCTGAGGAAGGTGGAAGCCCACAAATGTTAGTGAGCCTTAACAGCCCTGGTCGCAACTAGTGTGTATGCATCATTAAATTATTTGTCATGATAATAATTTATTAAGGTTCCCTTTAATATTGATATAATTAGGGAAGAAATATAATTTATAGAGCTATTTAATTGTCATTAGAATTCATTTATCATCTATTAAGTAAGGAAATAATAAATTAGAAATGTCATTGACTCCCTGAAGAAGTACATTGACAGCATTGACATAAACATTGATGTTTATCAATTTTAAAATAATCTTTGAGGTAAAAAAATTTTAGCCCTGACCAATGTGGCTCAGTTGGTTGGGCATCATTCCACAAAGTGAAAAGTTGCTGGTTCAATTTCCAGTCAGGGCACATGGCTGGGTTGTGGGTCAGTCCTGTAATTGAACACAGGTTCAGCTGTCTGCCGCTACAAAAGCTAATACTCCAGAGGCAGGTGCTGATGTGGAGGAAAGTGGTTTATTTGCAGATGCTGGCCATATGAAAGATGGGGGACTCACATCTCAAAACACATCTCCTGGGAAGATGGAGCACTCACATCACAAAGCCAATCTCCACCTCTCAGTGGAGGCAGAGGATTTTATAAGGAGGGAGAGGGGAGCAGAACAAAGAGATCAAGGGAGGGGGTTGTGAAGTTCTTTCTACGTGCTGACTAGCACAGTCCATTTCAATAAGGCAGGTGATGGTTTGTTGTGTATCATCCTGGTTTAGTCATCCTGGCTTCATGTTATCCCAGCTTCACATCATCCTCGCTCCATGGATGAAGGTCAGCAAATGTCCCAGAGCTGGGATGCTTGAAGGTCGAAGTTTGTATCTGTATCTTTTTAAATTCATCCCTAGGATTCTTACACTGTGCAAACATGTTGTTCTTCTACAAGCTACATATTAGAGTCAGAACTTACAGAAACAATGTCAAAAGAATGGCGAGGTGAGCTACAATTTCCCACCATTATTATTTTTCATGGTTACACACAGTTGGGGTGCCAACGAGAGGCAACCAATCAATGTTTCTTTCTCAGGTAGATGTTTCTCTCCCTTTCTTTCACCCTCCCTTCCTCTCTCTTTCTAAAAATAAATGAATAATTTTTTTTAAATGTTAAAGAAAAGTAAAGAAATTGCACTTTCCATGTCAATAACAAAATAGTCCAACACAAATTCAGTAGTTCCCTCAAGTGACTTTCATGACAAAGAGATTCATGTGTGAAATTAAACAGCATATGTCATTTGTTGAGGTTTTTTTCTGTGGGTTGTATTTTTCTTAGTGTAATCTGAGCAGCTTCAACTAAGTTTTCACTGCTCCATTTATAACTTTTCCTATATTTATTTATTCAAAAATATATTATTCTTCATGTCATAGTGCCAAGAAATCTGGTTAGTAAAAATGCCAGATTCTTTTATTTGATTTTATTTGATTTCATTAGGGACCATCAGCCTAGCTGCTTAAGTGCCTGACTACCGTTTGCAGTTAAACATTCATTAAGGAATCCCCAGTGGGTTCATTTGTTTCACTGAGGTCCAATTACAGTGCCACAAAAGCAGTTTTTGTAGCAATTAGCTGATTTTTCCTGTTTACGTTCTGTCTCTTTAGGAAGAGGACTAGCTTGTGGAGGTCAGATTTTTAATTAGGCACAATTTAGGGCCAATAAGAAAACTGATAATTTACTAAATGGCTGTGGTGGACTTAACAGCTCAAAGAAGAGGTAAATAACGCAACAGGGACCCCAGGACTCTGTTTTCCTGGTGTGCACAGCTCAGGGCCATACAATGTAAGGAATAGATTATGTGTTAAATGGTTGTCATTGATGCTAATGTGCCATGCAGGGCACCAGTGTCTTAACCTCAGATGGCATCAGGATTAGTCATCAGCAGTGACCCTATTCCTGGTAACATTTCATGAAGGAGAGGGATTTGCTTGAATATTTCCCCCAAATTTTGTCTGAGAAAGTAACATTTGATAAAATGGTACAAGGATATATAATTATCTTAAAACAGTAGGCTATGGTCTATAAAATTACCCTGACACTAGCTGTAAGATTAGCATCCAAAGTGTTATATGTACACTCTTATGGGCTAAGTTATGTGTCTCCAAAATCACATGTTAAATGCTTAACCTCCAGTACCTCTGAATATGATTGTATATGGACTTAGGGTCTTTAATGATGTAGTTAAATGAGGTTATTTGGGATACAGCCTAGTTGGATATAATTAATGTCCTTCTAAGAAGAGATTAGGACACAGATTCACACAGAGGGAAAACCATGTGAAGACACAGGGAGAGAAGATAGTCATCCACAGGCCAAGAGGAGAGGTCTCAGGAAACCAATCCTTGTAATATCTAGATCTTGGCCTTCTGGCTGCCTGTGCTGTGAAGAAATAAATATCTGTTGTTTAAGCCACTCAGGCTGTGGTATAGTAGTTCCCTTATTTGAGGGGGTTATGTTCCAAGACCCCAAGTGGATTTCTGTACCACTAATGGTACAGAATCATATATGCATTTTTGTTCACACTTCCATCCACAGATTGCATTTAACTAAGGGTTTTCCATACACTGTGTGATAACTTTTTCAGTCTGAGGTACTACAGCAAAACTAGCATGGTGTCCTTTTTATTCCTCACAATTTAATGCATAGATATTTTCTCACCATAGATCTCAGCAAATTCCCCATAGGTTTTTTTTTTTTTCCTTCTCTTACTAAGTCAAGAATTTTCATCTTTTTACTTAAAGGAAGCACTTTACAACTTCTCTTTGACATATCCAAATTGCCAGCATCACTACTTTTGCACTTTGGGACCATTATTGACTAAAATAATGGCTACTTGAACACGACACCATGTTCCTGTTGACAGTTGATTTGACAATCAAGATGGCCACCAATTGACTAATGGGCAAGGAGCATATACAATAGATATGCTGGACAAAGGGCTGATTCACATTCCACGTGGGACGAAGCAGAACAGCTAGAGAATTCATCACGCTACAAAGTACAACAAACAATCTAAAAACTTATGAATTGTTTATTTCTAGAACTTTTGTTTAATAATTTTGAATTGCTGTTGCCTGTAGGTAAATGAAACTTTTACTAGGGAGACCCGAGTTAGGGGGCTTCTTCTCTTCAGTTCTTGTCACACTCGCAAGAATGAATTCAGGCGAGAGACAGAAAGTATAGTGGAAATGAGGTAGCGAGTTTATTTTTGAAATACACTGGAACACAAAGCTGCAAGAGGGCACCAAGCTACTCTGAGTGCATCACCCATTAGGATTTTAGGGGTTATAGGCTTGTAGCCAGCCTCTAGGCTCCTGCTTCTCCCTCTTTCTCCAGACCTTAGGGTTAACATACAGTTTCAAAGCCTTCCTTTCCCTGTTGTAGAAAGGATACACACAGAATTTCAAAGTCTCTGCTTTTTTTGCAGTTATTGTGGTCTCTCTCGTGACCTTCAGAACACCTGGCAATCTTATCTGACCGGGCTCAGGACTGCTGAATTAATGGATGAGGCACGTCTCCCTCCTCCTCCCTGCCTTGATTTGCTATCTATCCTGCCTTACAAAACCAGGGAAAGTGAAACCATGGATAAGGGGGAACTACTGTGCTTTGTTACAGCACCCCTAGACTAATAAATGAATTTGAATAATCATATTTCAATAATAAAATATATGGTTCTATTTATTCTTATCAATATTCCCAAGTCTATGGCATTACAAGATAGTTCCAAAAAAGGTAAAATAATTTGTATTCAGATTTTGCTATCTAGTCATCTAAGCAAGAACAAGGGAATATTCTCCTAAATGACAAGTCAATTCAATATCTAATAATTATTTATGTGGTCTTAAGAAAACCAACAATGCTGTGTATCAGAGAAGTTCTATTAGCTTTAGGTGCTTCACCTCCAAACTATGTATGGTAAAAGGAAGACATTTTTGGAAATTCAAGAAGAAAAAAACAAATTAAAACATAGAGAGCCCAGTAGAAGATTTAGACAGGCATTAACCTGTAAGAAGCCACATATATTACTGCATATACATTTATTAAAATGAAATAATAAAAACAGTAAATGCTACTAGTGATATATTTATTAAATTAGTGTTAAGGCTACCATAAAACACATTTTTATTCACCAAATCTTTTTTCTATCTTTCCTATAATTTCAACAGCATACTTACAAATTTGTTTTCCTTTATTAAGATAATATGCCTTCCTTGGGATCTTTTTCAATGTCTGGAAGTTTGCCAAAATGTCTCTTGGGCTTCATAATTTGGAGTTTTCAATTTCTACATCTTGGTTCCTTGATCCTGAGACCAAAAATGGTTTTGATCTTTGAAAAGTTTTAGGGAGCGACTATTAATTTACTGGTTGTAGATGAGTAATTAATCCTCAAATCTCTTATCAGTCCCATGATAACTTTATGCTGAAGCTCAACCTGACCAGGCCTCTCACACAGCCTCAGCCCACCCCTCTCCATGAGACTAACTGTACTTCCTCCAAGCTCTCTTCCCCAGAATTCATTATACATGTAAAAAGAGCTCTACTTCTATCATTTCCTCTCATTACCTCTCTTCTTACTTCCCAATATCTAGCTCCTTTCATCTATTACCAGGTGTGACTTAGTTCCCGAATACCAGCATTAAAACTTGTACAGAAAAAGAGTGGGTACAAAACATTAATTCACACATGCAGAAATTCTACTAAGAAGACCTGTGTGAGTTTCAGTAAGAATGCATGTTTGTGTATCTCTATATCTCAGAATATTTAGGTTATTCCTTCCTCTTACATGTGGAATTGTTTTTGCTAAGTAGTCTCTTCAAGAAAGGAATTTTTATCTTGTATCCTCAGGACAAAGTCATTTCATGGGCTGTCTCCTTTTCACAGTGTGACCACACAGCAAACTGAAGCATGATCATCTCCCAAAAGGAATTAGAGCAGTAATTTTAACTGACTCAGAGGGATACAAAACAAAGAAAAACCTACAAATCTTTTACCTATTTACTCATTCTGTTTACAAATTTTAATGTTACATCTTTTAATGTATATCTGGAAAACATAGAAAGTGTTGAGGAGAAGGGGGTATTTGACAGTTTTTAAAAAAATTGTGAGTAAAACAAACCACAGTTTTAAACTTTATCTAATTCTCTTAGCAGGTGACTGTTGAAACTAAACATAAAAATGCTAAGAACACTTGGAAAATTACACACCACTTAGTGTAGTGTGAGAAACTCAATGACTACTTATGGATTGACTTAAATTGTTCTAACAGAAAAGAGAAACTCATCCAGATCAGAATATTTTGATGTACAAGGTCTGTCTGGAAAAAGTCCAACCATTGTTAACACAATGAGAATGACTTGTGCAACACTGGCAGCCAAAGAGAGTGGAGTGGAATGCATGTGCCTCAACAATGATGATTTCACTGTGCTAGTCAGTAGGGGCAGTGATGCCATTGAGTGAGCATGTACAGTGTGGCCATCGCATTCAAAATGACTGAGCAAGTAGAGCACCAAATCTGCAACAGATTTTGTGTGAAGCTTGAGTGTTCCTCTGAGAACACTATTTGGATGATTCAGAAGGCTGCAGCTACAGGCAACTGATGACTGGCAGCTTCATCATGACCACATGCCCTGTCATGCACCATGTCTCATGCAGAGATTTTTTTGTGAAACATCAAATCACCCAGGTGACTTGGTCCCATACAGCCCAGATTTCACACCCTGAGACTTCTGGCTTTTCCCAAAACTAAAATCACCTTTGAAAAGGTAGAGATTGCAGGCCATCAATAAGAATCAGGAAAATACAAGGGGCCAGCTGACAGAGATGGGGAGAACTGTGTGGGGTCCCAAGGTGCCTACTCCAAAGGGGACTGAGGCATCATTGTCCTATGTATAATGTTTCTTGTATCTGGTATCTTGTACCCAGCAATGGCTGGGTAGGTCAGTCGGTTGGAGCATCATCCCTATATGCCAAAGTTGCAGATTTGATCCCAATCAGCCACATACAAGAATCAACCAATGAATGCACAAATAAGTGGGAAAATATATATATGTCTCTCTCTCTCCCTCTCTCTCTCAGCCTGTCTCCTCCCTTCCTCTCTCAAAAAGAAAAAGAAAGAAAAAAAGAAAGAAACAATATAATCTTTCATAATAAGCTATTTAAGCCTTAGCATTTTACTTTTTCTTTATACCCTTTTGGAGTGTTTATAAGACTTTTTGTCTCTTGGTTCTCAATTGTTTTCTAGTTTTCCCCAAACAATTTCACTTTATATTTATTGACCCGATATTTTTATGAACAATGCCACCTTTAATTTGCAAACATGTAGCTGTTTATACAATAAATAATAAGCTCACAGAGCTCATAGTCAAGTTTCTAAGTAAATGCCTCTCATTCAGGTCAGGAAGGTGTCTCTGCCCAATAGGGCTCATGCGGGAAAGCACATGGGGGCTTGGGCTCCTGAGGGCTGTTTAGGCCTTGCCAGGTGCCAACAAGAGCCATCTGAAGGATCTTCCTATTCAAACGGCAAAGGCTGATCTGTATGCTAATTTTGAAATTGAAGACTTGACCTGAAATTCTTTCAGGAGAGCAATTAATAATCATCAGTCACTAGAGAAACTTTGCATAAACAATGAGTGGCACTAAATCCCCTATAGGCCAAAGATAAACATATGGCTTTCAGAGAACTCAGCTGATGAAGAAGAGTGGTTCCTCCAAACTTGTAGTTAGAGTTTGGGAACATCATCCTCTGCCTTTAGGTTGTTGTTGTTGTTCAGTGCTTTAACTTTGGTCACTTCTATTATCATCAGTGTGGTAATTTTAGTTAGTTGATCTTTTGGGCACAATTTTTACATTATCCATAAACAAATGCCTCAGACTGCAGCACTAGTAATCTTACTCTTAAAGAGTGGTACAGAAAAGTCACACATCTTTCAGCTTCGTTTAAGTTTACTTGAAGTGAAATCATCAGGCTATTAGGTCACAACATAGGGTAATGCTATTTAGTATTAAGTAGTAAATGAAACCCACACTTTAATTTCTCATAATATATAATCAAGCTACACATTTTGAGTACATAAAGTTTTGACAAGTCAGTATGTAACAGGGTGCAGCCAAGAGGGGGGCCCCAAAAGGGAGTTGGAATGGGGCCCAGAACTCACGGTGTCCAGGAAATATTAGTGGGACATATAAGATGTCCTCACCCCCTCCCCCACAGGTATGAGTTGGGGGAAGGGACAAATGGAGCAGGGCCATTGAGTTGTTTTGCATAGCAATGGTTTTGCAGATAACCTCCAGAATGGTCATTTAACACATCTATAACCTTTAACTGGTTTCATAGATATGTTAAACAGCTGTGGCCATGCCCTGAGCCAGGGGGGATGGAAAGGACTTCCCCAAGGACGTGACTGGGGGAGGAACCCTAAGTAAAAGCACCTGTGTGGGAGCTTGTAGAAGATTGGCTCCAGAAAATGGGACACACCTGCCCAGACTCATGATGGCATCCCAATAACCTTGGAAACATACAGGAATGCTGGCAGGTGTAACCGATTGTAGGAGGAGTCGGAAAGGGGGCTGCAGAGGAGGATTGGCCTGGGGATTTAAACCCAGGCGTGGCAGCCATTTGGGGAGAGATCCATGTGGTTTCACCAGAGAGCAGGACTCACAGCTCTATGAGAGAGAATCCGCATGCTTTCCCGAGAGTTAGGACCCTCACAACCCTGTGAGGGAAAATCACCATGTGGCTTTAGCAGAGAATTGCCACGTGGCTTTTCCAGAGTGAGGACCCCTTCCCCACAGCTTTGGTAGAAGAGAACCATGTGGCTTTGGGGTGCTCCCTTTGGCTGCGTGGCCTGGGAACAAGAGAGACTGCCTGGAAGAAGGGTGAAAGAACTCTTGCCAGTGGGCCATGAGAAGGTGCCATATGGCTTTGGATTAATTAGAGATCCTGCCTGGACAACGACACAGCTGACGGTGTCAAGAGCCTGGATCCCGGACGTGTGCTTCTCTTCCTTGCAATTACGGTACCCTGACTTAGGGCAGAGGGAGATAGGAGGCACTGTGGGCTTCTGTGGGTATCCTGAAGGACTTTGATATTTCAATGGAGATGTTAGGTTCCTACT